>JAVLVB010000078.1:1966206-1990032 GCA_032876305.1 Orestias chungarensis | reverse complement strand
TGGCAACAATTACCTGTCATGAATGTGCTTTTATGCTGTTTTAGCTTTGTCATGTGTCATACAGCAGGGAAATTAAGGCCTTACCTGTGTTTTGCACACATCAGCAAGCCCTGAGGATGCATGTGGAAACTTTTAATACAAACAGTCAGGGGAGTACGTGTTTGTATTTTTTAATTTCAAAAAGAGAATCGTTGGGAGGCGCCCACTGTACTGCATATTGACAAGGCTCTTTGTACATGTGACAGTAAATGTATATATTGATCACTTTCTTGTGTTTTGCTGTTACATACACTTTTCAAAGAAAACTCTTGTATGATTTATATCTTTGTGACCTGTGTTTTTCAGCGTGTTTTTTCTATAATGTAAAGTTGCATCACTCTCTGAAGTCAATTAAAAGAAGTCCGAATCTGAGCAATGAGTCCAAGTCTGTTTTCAACCAAAGGCACAATTTATTTGTATACATTTGTTAGAATAAAGTTTGTGTTATAGAGAGGCCCATTCAAAGTCCAGACTTACATCTGGCTTTAAGAGCAGCAAATGATGGATTATAGCATACATTATTAAACATTAAGGGGTGTGAATACACTTGCAATTAAATTTTGTTTTTAGTACCAATGCATCAATTATTGTGTAACACAACGTGAGAAAGTAATAAGTAAAGTTTTACCATTTTTAAAATGACAACACATCTGATTTGTGCTCGTGTTTCAAACTTTTTCTTTTGCTACACATTCAGTCACTGAAAATCAAAAGTCACAAACTTTGACTTTACCCCTGATAGGAGCCAATGCCTCACCCTGTTCAGCCCAAGCTGGTGGAGTGAAAAGTGAACAAGGTACGAGGGAGAGGGAGTTCAGGCTTGCGCTGGCAGTGCAGGCTGGAATGTGGAGGAGGTGTGGATGGCAAAACAAATATGCAGGCAAGTTCTTTCTGGACATGAGGCATTGAATTGCTTTGCTTTTTTTTAATTATTTTTTTTAGCTTTCAATGGCCAACCCCTCGTGAGGCCCCATGATCAAAATCAGTTGTACGTTTCGGAAGATGATCTTGGTTCCAACCGGACTGCGCAACTACGTTTTCCTGTCTCCCAACGCCAACAAGCCCAAAGGCCTGGATTAAGAATTCTCTACTTTAACGTCTGATAAACTCGCAAGATTTACTGTCACCCCCAAAGGACAACGGCACCACACTGATAATCCCTTTTTCACTCTGGCGACACCAAGAGCCCATAAACACACTACAGACATAAATTGGGCCCAATATTCGTCACATTAAGAGTGAGTGTGCGAGCGTTTCGGCACTGGCATTTAGTCTGAACACAACCGTCGCCGTTTATAGCCTGAAGAAGCTACCATGGCTTTTTCCTTACAGAAGCAAGAAATTATTTAAACTGAGTTAAACTTTCTCAGAACAAAAATGCTAGATATATTACAGCCTTAAAGTCTAAATCCCTTTATTGGTTGTTGTTTTTTTTTTCTTTAATGATCAGCTCTAAAACATGTTGAAGATTATGAATGAGCGACAGGGTTAAATAGACCTATATAGTAAAATTTGCAGCAAAATCTCAAACGGACAACAGTTAGAAAAAATGCATCTTTGGACTGGGGTATTTATAAAACATTTAAAGCAAAACTTTTATTCTTTGCTACCATAAGAAAAAAAAAAGAAAGAAAAAAATATGTATATATATATATATATATATATATATATATATATATATATATATATATATATAGCACTTCTTAAATCCATAAGTTACATTAAGTTCGTCACTGTATCCGTATCACAGAATCACATACAGACATCGCAATGAATATTCCTGGGTAGCATGAGGATAAAGTTAAATGGTTGTGATTAACTTTTTTAAATGTTTCATTTAAAACGGCACTAAAAATGACATTATTTAAGATAAATGGCTCTTTACTTAGACCTCAGTAAGTACAATTCTGCCTTTAAGCAAAAGAAGAAAAACGTTTCACAATATGGCTGGCACATGTTCGGCGTGGGTCTACCACACCTTTTTAACGGGCCTGTTAAGTCTGAAAATGATTTGAACTGAACCGAGGCCCTAATCTGAAAAGTAGACTAGCTGCTTAACGATATGGAGGTTATGTGGGTGAATGGAAAAGTGGAGCTTTTAGTTACACATCACGTCTTCAAGGAAAACAAACGAACTTCTGAGTCCTTCAAGGATCTCTCTTTTGTTTATTTTTCTTTTTGAAAAATAGGAAAAAAAACATTTAAAGTTATCAAAAAAACAAATAAAATAAACATAACATTAAGAACAGACATAATAAAACATTGGAGGATTCTTCTTCTTTTTCTTCTATGTGATTTTGTTATCTTATCCCTTTTAACTTGCAACACATTTACGCTTTGGGAAGTTTTCTGCCACAACCTGAAATACCTAAAGCTAGAAAGAAATGGGACAATTCATAAGGAAGGACCCAGTTTTTAACTAAAACTAAATCATTATTTCAACATACAGTGGAAGAGATGCAAGCCAAAACATAAAAGTTTCTTAATTAATTAGCTTCAACACAGCATCTCCTTCAACTTTTCCAGTTTTCAGCCACAAGTTAAAACACTTCTCTTAATGGTGCCCCTTAAAATAACTTATCAGCTAGGAAACAATGGCAGTAGAAAATATTAAGAAGGTAATATGTAAAGAAATTTTCGAATGACAACGTCAGGTTTGGCCCTGCTAGACGTCTTTGGGGCCGCTGCTTTGCACGGCTAAAACCAACTGTTAGCACGTTAAGTTATAACCAGAACAGTAATAACTTTTTACTCGTAACACTGGCAAAACAAAAAAAGGCAAATGTGATGAATGACTGAATACATCCAGGGAATGACGAGCAAGTCTAGTTTTGTGCTTACAGTGTTGCTTTACAACACCAGTCACACTGCTGATGACCACCTGGAATCCAAAACAAGCCTCGTTCTCACGTAATCTGAATTCATCAGCAGAGACTCTGCGCAGAATAATGTGCAGCAAAGAACATGTGTCCATTTTGCATGATGTTGTCCACCGTTCAACTTCAGTTCTGCGGAAACAAAACGGATAGCGTGTCTCGAGTGTGAATGAAACCCGACGTTATGCTTATTACATAAGGACATCCTGTGAAAGACTAAACAACAGGCCGGGGTGACGAAGCGCTTTGCTGAAAAGAAGAAACATCCTCTCTGAAAGTCAAAAACAGATAAAACACCAACATGTGTGAAGGGCCAATTCATCGGCACATTCCTATCCAGTCTTTATCAGTAGTGGTGGCGCAAACGGCAGACATGAAAGACGGCGGCTCGGATTGCCACAGACCACATTAACGGTGGTTTAACTAAGCATGAGCTGGCTTTCCAAAACCACTAGGACTTTGCGTCCAACCGCTTCTTCACTTCAAACGCCTTTTATTGACATGTTGGTGACAGTAAAGAGTTTTATCCGGTAGCAGGTAATGTAGCATAGCTCGCACTCTTCCCCAACCTGAAGATGATGATGATTCAGCTGTCATCTGGGGTTCCCCACTAAAGGAAGGGATTTCCCTTTAAGAATGAAAAGACCCTTACAAAAAATGCTATGTAAAGAACTATAAATTAGTCTGACAGTATAAAAACAAACCCATTAAGTAACAGCGGGACACCACCTTTCACACTAATTAATTGGTGGTTTGCAATGAATGGTTGCAATAAACCCAGACAATATTCTGTTGGTTAAATAAACAGCAAGAGTTAGTGAGTCAATAATTCAGACAGTATGTACAATATGATTAAATGTCTCACCATGGACTTCATATAGATAATTAAGCCTGATAGACTGATTTACCAAAAAACATAATTCAGGCTATGTTTATTTAAGCCGGCTAACAATTAGTTAGTCAACATCAGTTTGTCTGGCCAATGTTTCTTAACAACTGTCAAAATAGTTTAAAAAAACATGTAAAATAAGCTTAAATGTAGGCGACTGTTTAATATTTGTGTTGTTTATTCTGCATTGAAATCATTTGTTGTCCAAGTTTTTAAAGGCTTTGCTGGTTGTCTCATTTTTTTGAGCTTCATCAGTAAAGGTTGGGAACATGAAATTTGACTGATCCAAGAGACGGTTTTTAAATTTCTACAAAAACAGAGTCAAGCTAAGCTAAGGTAAAACATGTTACATGTATATAAAGTTTTACTAAAATTACGTATAAAGAAACAACATATAGTAATAGCTCTAAATAATAAAGACATATAACATTTGTCAAGCGTGTGTTTTATTTAAATAAAGGCAAACAAAAGTTCAGGAATATCATATCTCAGATCTGTGAGGCGCCGGTCCAATTTTGAGATCTTGTTAAAAATCTAACTTCACTGGAAAAATTTGACAGAAGTCTAAATGAATAGAAATGGTCGGAAATCTTACCTCTTTCTTCACATTTGTCGCTACTGAGGAGGGTTGAGAGGTCGCCGGGCTAAATTGATAGAAAAAAACAAACAAAAAGAAAGTTTAAAACGCATTTAGTATGTTAGTACGTATCAGCAGGGCACGTTTTATTCAGGTAAGGAAAAACCTTTATGTAATTTCAAAAGCCAAAACAAAAAAACGCCCTTAAAGTTAAAGGGCTACTATAGTTCGTAAAGGTGCGGGATACCAACAAAAGAACACCAAAGACAAGAGCTCTCTGTGATAAAGCTCCCACATTCTTCATTTACATCCTGCACTGGGCAGACAGCAGGGGCTTTGAATAGGCTCAGCCGTGCAAATCATAAAAGAGCAGATGTGTCCGTTTCCACATCACACAGACTCCACTACATCATGAGCAAAAGATCTTGCATGAGTCAAAAAAAAAAAAAACATTTTTAATCAAAGGGCCCATGTGTAAGGGAACACTTACAATGCACATAAAACTACCTAACGTGTTAGGCCGTTTGACAGGCCTAAGCCATTAAGTCAGCGGAAACACTGCTTAACAAAGCTTAAGCTTCATTTTATCTTTTCCCTGAGAAGCAAAGTTGCAATAGGCAATCTGGTTAGACTCCATTTGGTCTTAACAGTTACAGGAGGTCTCTGGGGGCCGATGTGTGGTCAGCTTTAATTAACCATCAGGACATTAAACCAACAAACACACTCCTATCAAGTGGCAGTCTGGGCATCTAAAAAAGTCCAGAATTAATGTTTAAAAAAGAAAGAGTCTGCAGCATGGAAAATCTTAATAATAAAGTGCAGCTAGCATTTATTCACTTATTTAAACAACTTCAAATCTTAGTGCTGATGCATATAATAGGAATTCAAATCCTTGTCACACAAGCGAGGTCAGTCAAACGAGCGAATCAGATGCACCACGGATACAAAACCATGAAAAGCTTTAAACAAACCTGACGACATTTCTGGAGGCGTTCTCGAAAAACTTGGTCTTCGATGCAACACTGAAAAACAAAGGTAAGTGAGATGTTTAGATTCCTAGAGAAATCGTTCTGACATTAAATGTTATGTTCAGAGGATAGGACATTCGATGCATGGGTAGATATTGCAAATGGTGTCACAACCCAAATATCTATAGTGCATTTATGCTACCATTTCATTTAGTCCTTACAATTCCAACCACAACAAAGTTTGTAATTCTATGAATGTGGGTGTGTCAATATTAGGGTTGTTGATTTTTCTACTATTTCCGTATAAATATGGCAAAATGTTTTGGAATAATACATTACCAAAAAGTCACAAAGACAACAAATTTTCTTTTTTTTTCTTTTTTTTTAACAAATCACACTTTATTTTCTTTGTATTATCTAAATTAGTTGGATTTCAACCAAGTTCTGGGACTAGCCCTTAAAAGGTTGAAATGAGCACCGCCGTCTCACACGTCCTCTACCATTCATATCTGTCTGGGGTTTTTTTTCAGCCTACATCTTTTGTTTTACGGCACATCAAACTACGTGTTGCTCTGACCGGATCATAGCACACAAGTCAAGAAAACAAACTGGAATCATCATTCTGTCTTTACTTTTAAAGATGCTTTTAACTTTAATTTCATGATGGTAGTTAAGACTGGAGCGTAAGAGAAGCCATTTCCTTACTTTTTAGACATTAGACTCATATTCATAGTACTTAGTACATAGTATTTTACCAATAAAAACAAAATCTAAAACATTTTAAAGAAGTGTTATTTACAATAATAGTAATAAAAATCCTGGTGATTTTGGAATATTTAAAATCATTAAATATAAATGTAGTCCGGTTAGAAGCAGCGTCTGTTTCTTAATGGTTTACTAGTTTGAGGCTTTGAAATATGCCGATTATGCAAAACTGCGACTGTTATAATGTGTGGTCCAGCATTCTTTACATTAAATTGATCAAAAACTTAAGGGTTTAACAGGTTTAGAGAGTCTGCACAGAGACCTGTGTTTAATTACCCCGAACGTGTGAGTTTAAAGACGCTTGTGAAAAACACTCACTAAGACGTGGGCGGGCCCTCACAGCCGGCTGCAACTGGGAGCTTTTGTGGAGCGGGGGACCTGGAGGGGGGTTCGGGGGGCCTGATGGGGGGTCGACAAATGGGATGCTTCTCGGCGGATTTTGTTCTTGTCACACCATCGGAGTGTCCTGAGAAACAAAATAAAACCCATTTATAAGCATTTAAGGGCCGATTATTTTTGGGGTTATTTCCTGCCTGACATGGATGACACATTGAGCTTCATGATTGATGAGAGATGGAGATGAAATACAAAATCCATGGCCCAAAAATCCTAAAGAGGCAGGGTAGCTTGTGCAGAAGCCAACGTCCATGCATTTAGCAGTTTTTGGGAGGTCTACTCAAACTAATTGAGGAATAAAACATGGATCTGCACAACTGTTTAAACCCGGTAGAACAGAAGTATGACTAAATCTGTGTAGGGGATGTTCATAGGTTATACTTTTATCAATAAAATGTAAGTCAGAGCACAGGAAAATTGCTGAAAATGTACAACTTTTGTAAGAGATTTAACATTTAACAGACACACAATACTTAGGGGAATGGAAATTATTTTACATCTGAATCCGACTGATGATGGACACCTGCTTTTTGCCCGATTCAAGTAAATGTATGTCTCTTAAAGTTGCTATTCTCAAGGTCGTCCACGCTATTTGACCAAAGACCCGAAGTAGGCTTTCACTCATTAAAATGCTGGGCTAAATAAAGGAGCCTGGAAAAAATAAAATTAATAAATCTGGAAACAAAACAAGATCTGTGAGGGTTGATTTATAGCAGCAGGACTTGGCTCAAGAATCAAGGAGATTCTTGAGGAAAACCTAGTTCAGCTTTCCAGAAAAGCAAAGGATCTTCAGCTGATGGAACAACAAACTTAATTCATATTTTTACCAAGAAACCCAAAAGTATTCCTGCCCACAGCCTCACTGCCATCATCCTTTAGCTTTAGCTCCCTCCACAGATTCTCCACCAGATTCAAGCTGGGACTCTGACTGGGTGTGTCGAAAAGCTTTAATAATAGAATCACAAACAAAATGCGTACGAGTTTATATCAGCCTAAATCTACCAATGAAAACGTTTTTTGCAATTTGAACACATGCGGTAAATTTGAAAATGTATTTAAATCTAAGACAATATGTAAAGCTTTCATATATTAAACACATACAATACACATACATTAAACATCTGAGATCAAATTGTGAAGCAACTACGTCTGAAAGAACGACTTCCATGAGTGTTAAAACCAACAGCCCTGAAACATCAAGTCTAAAAAGAAGATGGCTACAATAGGAACAATTTCTCACTAATGAAAACATACTTTTCTTTTAATGTAATTGATGCTAAAAATGAACATGATAAAACTTTTCATACCTTCTCGGCTCGCTGGCGCTCCCTTCAGGGGAGCTTTCAGACGTTGAGAGGGCGGCGCCTGACTTGCGTGGACCCCTGAATCCCAGTTTGCCGCCAGGGAAGGGTCGGGCTTCTGCCGTGCACCGCTTAAGTTCTCAGCTTCGCCGTCAGCTTGCCTGTCCTGAGGGTTGGCCGTTCTGAGCATCGACGCTTGCCTCGAAGGAGGATCTCTTGGAGGAATTGGGGCACAGCTCACAGGTTTCATCGGCTTTATGGGTCTGGGGCTCGTTGAGACCTCTGCCTCCACGACTGAGGTTTCTCTCTGCCCATCTGTTGGAAACAAACGGATTTAACAGCGCTGTACCCTTAGACCACCATAAAAAAAGAAATATTTATAGCCAATGGTTTGATGCAATCTGCAGGTTTTTTTTAGATTGGGAACTTTTTAAATCTGATATGGACAACCAAAGGGGATAAACTGTTTGATAACTAGGATCAAATGTAAAGTATGTATGATTGGAAATGATTTTTCTTGATTTCTTTATGAAGTTCACCTGATGAAATTCAAAATCCCGCAACTGCTTTAAAGAATCCTCGAAATTACACAATTGTACAAATGAGCCTAAAGTCAATGTAAACAGGCAGTGCAGCATTTTACTGCAAGAGCAGCAAGGTAGGAAAAAGTGAAACATGCCAACAAAGAAAGGACAAGTCCAGTTTTTGTGCCAAAGTGAGAGAAAGGACTCACAACCACCATTTTTTCTGTGTTCAAACCGACAAAAGAGGTTGAAAAACAGACAGAAAATGACATGACTTACTCTGACATGTTGGAAGAAAAAGACTTTGGAGGGATACAAAACGAACAGTGGATACTTTTATTTGTATGTCAAACGAGCTATTAAACAACAAAACACATGCTTTTCTATCAACATGAAAAAGGTAAACAGAAAAAACAAAATTAAAATAAAATTTTCAATCCGCACACTGGTTCCATGTTTTGCAACTTGCGGTAATTACTGGGACAAACAAACACGCTTCAATAAATCCCATTTTTGAAATGTCAAGAAACGACCCCGCATTTACGCTCTGGTCTTTCTAAATACAAAATAGAAAAAGAAAGAAAGAAAGACAAAAATAAGAGAAAAAAACAAAAAAAAACTTTCTTAACAATCCACTCCACGCTCAGCGCAGGGAGGATGGGATAAGGAGGAGGGAGACAACAATCAGGTTGGCTGATAATTACTCTGTGCTTGCTGGAAGTGCTTGTGACTAAGAGGTTGGAAAGCGCGAGCCGGCCGCTTGGAGATGGTGATTGGCTGCCGTTTTCTGGCCGTGATCCGCCGAGGAGGGACAGGTGGGAAGGCGCTGTCCTCCGGCGTGCAAGTGAAGATCTGAAATCACATAAAAAGCTACAGTAGCACTTTGTTTCAGCAGCTGCTGATTCATTTTTGTTTTCAGGTTCTTACAACTGATAACCAAGGAAAGGGCAGGAGAAAAAAACACCTCTATTGCTTCACGGACTGTTTATAGTCTAGTTGTTGTCGTCCTAAAATCACAACTTTCCATCTACATTTTAATGGGACTTTAAGTGACACACCAACCGATTATGCTTAATCTGTTAGGTGCACAGACAAGGATACATGCTTTTATATGCGTTGTAGAGCCTTACTTTCATTGTGGCATCCACATAGTGTTCAGCATCTACCAGATATGAGTAGTCATTGCGCTGATTAATGTTATTGTAAATAAATTTGTTTTACCTCAAAATTAACTTTGATTTTCAAACATAAAAAGTAGACATTATGATTTTATTGGATTGTGACTTTAATTTTGTTTTGTTTTCTTGTGTTTTTTGCACTTGGAGTCAAAATCTGAAAGTAAAATAGTCTATTTAAAATAGACAGATCTACATTTATGCAATAAATAGACCAATTCATCTTGACTGTTTTTCGTTTTAAGCGCTGGCAACAGCTTGGACAACAACAAAACTTCCAACGGGTCCTTGTTAGCAGAAAACAAACCACATGTAATTCTCTAATCCCCTAACAAGACACAAACATGTGGAAGTACTGTGAATTAAGAAAAACCACAAAAAAACCCTCAAAAGTTCCTGCTGGTTGACAAACAAACTACAAGGCATGTTTGCCTCAGTTGTACCTTTTTGTAGTCCTCGATCATAATCTCGACCACAATGTTTTGGAACTTGATATCAAGCATGGCCGCCACAGTCTCCTCCTTCGCTCGCATAAGTGTGGGCCCGAAGATAACTGCCATGTTGGAGGGAGTCATGAGGTTTTCATCACTGTGGTTGCACACGCTGTCAACATCATGCCATGTTGGGTTAAATAAAAACGTAACTCAAGCCAGACGGTGACAAAAAAAAAGGAAAAAGTATGAGCTCATTTCAGGAAGAGAGAATTTCTTTCCCAGGAGACAGTAAAAAAACAACAATGAACTTGGCTTGGACTTACTTTACTAAGTGCCCAATAAGCATCTCCAACATTTCACGGTTCTTCTCTGGTATTTTGTAGACGAGTGAATGAATTTGACTTAGTCGAAAGTCCGGATTATCGGATTCTGTGGAAAACAACACAAAATTGTTAGGTTTGAAGGAAACATAGTAAGTACTGAAGTTTATTTAATAAGCATTGTGTCCACATGGCTAAGTGCAACACTAACTCAAAAATAATAATGTGTGGTTTCTAATGACGCTTTTAAGAATTACATTTTTGGAGCCGTCAACGATTTTGTGGCAAAGATTTGTATTAAGTTATCTAACCTGAACTGGCTGAACATGTTAACCTATTCAATTGTCAGGTACTTGTAGTTGAAGACCTTTCAGAACTTTGATATCCGCATATTTAACCCATTTTAAAACAAGTTTTGATGAGCGTTGCAATACCAAATTGTGCCACCAGTCTATCCTGACTGATTGCAAACTAAGTTAATGAATTTCGAGGAGTCCTCATCGTTCATTCTTCCAAGCATTCAATGTTTGAAAGCCTCATCCTGACTACTTGCTCGGCTCAATCTTAGATCTCTCACTAGACCATAAAAACTTTTACCCAGAGGGTTCACGGCTGTTCCCTGTAGCAAGCTGCAAGTTTCAGTCATTCACTGACAGAGTCAATTTAGCGGCAGGAGGTTCCTTCTTGTTCCCATCCTGTGAGTCAGAAGCGGCGTAAAAGTGTGACAGTGAAACTGGTGTTCCAGTAGTTTTACAGGCTGGAGCCTTGGTGGTTTTCTGTACTTTCTAACCAGTTTCCTTTCATCTGACCCATACTGTCCCCATGAGGTTCAGATGCTTCGGTCACCTGGAGTTTCACCAGCACAGTGAACTCGAGCGTTTATAAAAACTGGTTTGAAAATGGATAAACCAGCCCTGCATTAAGTTTCTGAACAATTTCTACCAGGTCTGCCGAGAAGAATGGTCCAATATACCAGTGGATGCCAGAAGCTTGTTGAGAGCTACAAAAAGCATGTGGCTCTGGTTTGCCAAGAAACTATGAATATAATTTAGATTAAATTCAAATTTGTGCGCCAGAGCATCAAATCGCTCTGATTCTCACAATTTTAGAGTGCAACAAACTGGTTTGTGTCATGCATTCACAACCAGCTGACTATTGTCATCTTTATTCATTTGGATAAGCTTTCATTTCATGTTCTAGATGCCTTTATAAGAAACTAAACGATGGGGTTATCATGATAATGGAAAAATAATTAGTCCATTTTTATGAAGACAGTCTTCAACTCTATTTTAGTGTCAGGTGGACCTCATAAAAAGGCATAAATATGTTTCTTAAAGTAGAATTTTTCAAATGCAGCAATTAAAACTCTTAATTAATGTCATTTGCATCCGTTATGACTCAATGTAACTGTGTGGCGAGGACAGGAAATGTTGGGGCAAACTTTCAGGTATTTTTGTGCGTGCTGCGGGAAATGGGGCAAACTGGATCTCATTGAACCACCTGTATTTCTTTAGCCATCATTTCAGTGAAGGCAATAACGTTCTGTCATGAGGGGAATTATGTGCAGCGCAGCAGCTCATCCAAATGACATGGCTCTGCAGACATGGAAACACACGGCTCTATCATTACAAAAAAGAAAAAAAAGAAAATATAAATGTTTATGGAACGCTTAGTCATTTGAACACCAACATAAGGCCAGATTTAAATACTGTAGTAGAATTGTAATAATACAATCACGAAAAAAAAGAAAACTAAAAGTGTTTAGACTTTAAGAGAGCCTCTAGCTCTGTTTCAGACTTAAGTCTTTGTGAAGCCTGTTTTGAAATGTGTTTTAAAAGATGAGAAAAATACCAAATCCAAAGGCCTGAATGCCTGTGTCCAATAATTCTGTCAAGGCTATAGTTCCAGTAAGAAGAGAGAACCTCCGCAGAGTTTGAACCATTGCCTGCAAATTTAGTACAGGTAAGAGGAAATGCACAATCCCAGCAAAAATCAGTCAAATAGGTGCATTTAAAACATTAAGAATGAGCCGTATAAATCACAATGTTTCCTCTTAATTGCGAACGTAAATGGAGCGAACCGTGACCACCCAGTGCAATGGTATGCAGCCAATAAAACAAGAGTCTTCAAACTGTCACAATGCGTAATGAGGAGAACCGTGTGTGGCTAATGAAGGGCATTTTCATGTGCCTTAATGCAACATCCTGACGGAATGAGGCGGATGCTAATAAATCTGTAGCCTTCTCAGGTTTGCAATGATGCGCCGTAACATACGAGTATATATAAAGACTCAGATTTCCATTCTGTCCATATACGTAGATAAAAATGCTCAACCTGCAGCCAGTAGTGTATTGATTTACAAATGGGTGTTTTATTCCCTGAGCTTAGAGTGTCCTAGCCATGTTAAAGCAGCAGCAAAAAAAAAAAAGAGGAAGAGTACAAAAGCAAGTCTTAAGTTTCCACTCTTTCAATAAACTGCGAGATCAAATATTTTTCAGAGAAACGTTTGAACTCTACCGGTAATGCGCAACATAAATTCAACTTTAGGGCTCCTGCTGCAACCCATCCATGCAGATTTGAGGAAGGTAAAAGCTCCCAAACATGTCTTACTTGCAGCATTCATGAGATCTCCGTGCAGGCCGTAGGTCATTAGGGGTTCAGAAAGACTCCTGTGGGCAAGTACAGACAAAACGAGAAAACAAACGGGGAACATCGGTTTAAACATCAAACACAGAAAGAATAGAACAAGCATCCACCCATTAAAATAGTCACACTATTAGGAAGTTAAAGAGTGAGCCCTCTGGCGGGGTTAGACGGGGTTTTTCTGGAATCAGCAAGTTGCTTCTAATGTCAGACGATAAAACGGTTTCCCAGAAAACATCTAATTCCTTGGCAGGCAGACGGCTCGCAAAATAATATGAGTGGAAACATTTTCGAATGACGTAAGGTGTGACCAAATGAGACGTGATTAATGAGCAATGGGTTTTCTTTGGGCAATGCATACGCAAACACGCATGCACGGACAAACGCACCTCAGGTAGAACTTCAAGGCACTCGTGATGGTTTTCTGATCCCAGTCGCCTCCGTTGAGATCCACGCCTCTGGGTTTTAAGGGATCTACCGTGGAGCAAAAACATGTGAGCAAGTATAGAAACATCTGACATGTTGCTCAGCATTTAAATTAACATAAGGCAGTTTTGATGTCCCTCCAATAGTTTTTATGATGAGATGAAGTCTTAAAGGGACAGACAGCCTAAGAGTTCATAATCTATCAGGTAGTAGAGCTGGATAAAGCTTTGCAGGATGAGTTTGCTGGCCATTGTATAGAGCTGATATTTCCTCCCATGAGGTGAAGTTAAAGATTGCTATTACAGGTAAAGATGAGTCATCGTCTTGACAAATGACTTCATCGTCTCCCGACATGCTCAAGTTTCCACATTTCACCATCCACCTACGAAATCACAGTTAGAGGTAATGACCGTCATTTCCTCAGTTCCTCACAACCCAAAATCGTCCCCTGAGAAAACGTTCTTGGTGTCTTCACTCATATTCATAGGTTTTACTAAAGCTGCACAAAAACTAATCCCATCATCGTGTTGTCGTCCTACACAGATTGGGAATTTATCCATGAATATGCTCCTAGAAAAAGTGTTAAACTTTTTTTATAATTTCTTACTTTGCACGTATTAATTTCAATAAACTTCATATTATTGTTTTAACTGTCACTTTACATGTGACAGTTCAACATAAATAAAGTTGAAGTAGAGGATGCATGGTTTTTGTTTTCTTCACAAACAATCTTAAAAGTGTGGTGTGCATTTGTTTTCAGTGTGTAGGACAATCCACTGCTCCAATTACAGCAGCAGATTTTCCTTGGACTATGTCTCTACCAGTTTTGCACGTCAATAGTAATTGCATGTTATTTACGTTAAGCTTGGTCATATGTAAAAACAAAACAAATACAAAACTATCATGTAATTAAATCTGTTTTTCTATCATTATTGTCAAATATAATTTTAATAATATTTTGAACTGTTACAGTCATCTTTTTGATTGGCTGCCAGTCAAATTTCAAGTTGCTTATCTCCTCAATCTGGCATAACAAGCACAAAATGGACCAGATTTTGACAGGAAAAACACACAAACAAAAAAAAACAAAAAACAAAAAAAAACAAGGCTAAATGAAATGAGTACAAGCCAGCATAAATTAAATATAGTTTCTATATTATGTGAAGTTTAAACTGTGTTTGTTCTAATGCTTACACAAATGCTTACACGTTTAATAGCGAATACAAGAGTGGTGGTGAGTTTGTCCGCTGCCAGAGGTTAAAGCAGTTTGGAGGCCATAGCATGTAAAATTATGGGAATCCCTGTGCTAAATCAAAGTTTAACCACCAATTTTTTTCACTGAACGCAAGTCTGGACTTTGACCAGACCAGATACTGTTGACAAAGTCTCCAACCTGAGCTTTGAGCCTTTGCAGCTCCTCCTAACGTGCCAAATGTGTCTTAGGTGCTTATCTAATTAAATATCTTCTTGCTAGGGTTGGTAGGTTTGTTTAGGGCTCATATAAGGTAGTTTTTAAAATGGTTCCACAACCCTATCAATTTTTGAATAACAAATTAAACAGCGGCCAGTTGGCATTGCGTTTGAAAACTTGATTCTGCTTAAAATTTCTCCAGTACCTTCTCTCTGGCCTGTTTGGTCTTTATGAAGCTGCATTTTTGCCATTTTTCTCTATGATTAAAGCATACATAAATTACCTAGTAATTAAGCAGACTAGTTTTGAATTTAGGGGTGTGAGAGTAAAGAGGCCTAAACAGAGACTCAGATATTTCAGCAAAATATTTGAAAACCACGTTTAAGTTACCTTAAACTCCCCAATTTTGTATTAGCTTCTGTCTTGAGTGTTAAAATCCCAACAGAATTGCGGCCGTATGATGACAAAATGGCAAAAAAAGTTCAAGAGGTAAAATAATTTAACAAAGAAACATATGTAGAGGTCAAGATGGATTTTTTTGCTTATTGCAAAATGACTGCAAAACAATCAGCTAGCTTATTCACCACACTCCGCTCTGTTTTTGTTCTTTACCTGATGGTAAAAAGTTTTTTTCAGATTATGGGAAAACAATTTTTTATTAAATAAAAACAACTCTATTTAATATTTTGGCTTTGATTTGGAGAGACAGAATAACGACCTGTGCAATTCAACTGTTTAAAAACTGGGAGTTTTCTTGTTTTCCACAAGGGGAATTCCCATTATTTGGAATTTGTATAAACCCCAAATCCAACCCTACAAACACTGTTATTCAGCACAGTCTATTTTCTATTTTTAATCCTTGTGATTATTCTTTCAATACAAATGCTGATTTGCTTGAAGCCTGTTGAACTCTGCCCTTCAGTAAAGGGGCACTGATCCAGCAGCTGCACTGCAAAGAACAATCAGGCCAGCCAGGATTTCTTTATATTTCCCTCATTATAACCTTAGTCTGTAGAAGCCAAGCATTCCTAAAGAGGGTGCTTATTGCATCATTTGATGGGCCTTTGCCTCCAACACCTCCTTATCATCGGTTGCTTATTGCCACTGCAAGGGTTGTTTTTAGTTCACACACATTGAGAATAAAGTAATGTCTTCAATGAAGAACAGATGTCGGCCAATCAAAACTACACCAGAACAAATCAAGAACTAAAACATTGATACTGCATCTTCGAGATGTGCGCCTGATTTTCTTAGATGACAGAGGACGTGTGATTAGGCGAGGGCGTGTAGGATGTATGCAATGTTGTAAAAGTATTCGCACCCTCTTTGTCTTTTTCACATTTTATGAAGTTGTCTTTAAAAACCTGTTAGAAATCCCTACTATAGAGATTTTATGTTACATTAAAAAGTAAAGGTAATTTGTGAAGTTCTCCATTTATCCTTTCGTCAACTAAGAAAAACAATCCCCTAGCATTGTGATGACATCACCATGTTTTAATGTGAGGATGATGTGTTTATCGTACATGTGAGCAAAAACAAGTGAAACATTCTCTCTCATGTTTGCCGTCCCCGTATGCACGGTTCTGTAAAAGAGACTCCTTATAACTTTCCTTTAGCTATAACTATTAACTATTTCATACTTTTTCTTCTCATTTTCACCAGATCTGTGGAGAGCATGACCAACACCTGTCCTGTCAACAGATTCTCACACCTGAGTTGTGGAGCTCGTGCGGCGTTAACGTGGCGGCTTGTTGTTTCTTCGTCAGTTTTTGCTCTAATTATTTTGCTTGAAGGGTTTGGGTGGGCGGCAGTCTGTGTGTTTTATCCCTGCATGCGGTCTGGGGTTTGAAAAAGTTTGGATAGGACTTGAAGGTGCCCCACTGTGTGAGCTTGATATGACAACAACTCCTGTCACACTGGATGAGGACGCTTGGTTGTACAACTTGTTGCCGTCATAATTACCTCGGACAGATCCAACTGAAATATCCCTCCAAAAAATAAATTAACAGCAAGTTCTGGATATAAATTTTCATTCTATGACCTGTTTATATATTAAACTCTACCCTAACTATAGTATAAAAACTCTCTAAATTAAGTAAAATAATGTTGATATATAGAAAAAGACAAACTTTGTTAATACAAAATGATGTAAATCCTTCTACTTGACCTCTTGGATGGCTGAAAGATCTGAAAAGGCGACAAATCATCTAAATGAAAAATCCCAAAACAGTAGAAAACAAAAGTCAACAGTGGGGAATGGGTTACAAAGCCACTTCTAAGATGTGAAACGAAGCGAGAGCCGTAATGAACAATTACAATAGAGTGAACCATCACCAAAAAAGGCTGCTCAGCTAAATTTAGTCGAAGTACGAAAACAAACACAAAGAAAAGCGTTGAATGTGAGCTTGCAGTTTATAGTACAAACCGGATTCCATAAAAGTTGGGACACTAAAAGAATTGTGGATAAAAAACTGAATGCAATGATGTGGAGATGGCAAATGTCAATATTTTATTCGTAATAGAACATAGATGACAGATCAAAAGTTTAATCTGAGTAAATGTGACAATTTAAAGGAAAAACATGTTGATTCAAAAGTTCACAGTGTCAACAAATCTTTAAAAAGTTGGGACAAGTAGCAATAAGTGGCTGGAAAAAGGAAATTGAGCATATAACGAACAGTTGGAAGACCAATTAAAACTAATTAGGTCAATTGACAACATGATTGTGTATAAAAAGAGCTTCTATGAGTGTCAGTGTCTCTCTGAAGCTAAGATGGTAAGAGGATCACCAATTCCACCATTGTTGCGCAGAAAGATACCAGAATGGTGTTACCCAGTGTAAAATAGCAAAGACTTTTAAGTAATCATCATCCATCGTGCATAACATCATCAAAAGATTCAGAGAATCTGGAACAATTGCTGTGTATAAGGGTCAAGGGAGTAAACCTCTACTGGATGCTCGTGATCTCCGGGCCCTTAAACGTCACTGCACCTCAAACAGGAATGCCACATTCAAGGAAATAACAGAATGGGCTCAGGAATACTTCCACAAAGCATCGTCAGTGAACACAATCCACCGGGCCATCCACCGTTGCCAGCTGAAACTCTACAGTGCAAAGAGGAAGGCATTTCTAACCAAGCTCCACAAGCTCAGACGTTTGCACGGGGCCAGGGGTCTTTTAAAATGGAGTGTGCGAAAGTGGAAGACTGTTCTGTGGTCAGATGAGCCTCGATTTAAAGTTCTTTACGTAACACTGGGACGCCATTTAATCCGGACCAGAGAGGACAAGGATAACCCAAGTTGTTATCAACGCTCCGTTCAGAAGCCTGCATCACTAATGGTATGGGGTTGCATGAGTGCTTGTGGCATGGGTGGCTTGCATGTCTGGAAAGGCACCATTAATGCAGATAACTATGTTCAGGTTCTAGAACAACACATGCTCCCATCTAGACGTCATCTCTTTCAGGGAAGACCCTGCATTTTTCAACTAGATAATGCCAGACCACACTCTGCAGCAATCACAACATCATGGCTACGTAGGAGAAGGATCCGGGTACTGAAATGGCCAGCCTGCAGTCCAGATCGTTCATCCATAGAGAACATTTGGCGCATCATAAAGAGGAAGGTGCGACAAAGAAGGCGCAAGACGATTGAACAGTCAGAGGCCTGTATTAGACATGAATGGGAGACAATCCTATTTCTAAACTTGAGAAACTGGTCTCCTCTGTCCCCAGACGTCTGTTGAGTGTTGTAAGAAGAAGGGGGGATGCCACACATTGGTAAGAAATGGCCTTGTCCCAACTTTTTGGGGATTTGTTGAAGCCATGAAAGTTTGAAACAACATATTTTTTCCCTTAAAATGATACATTTGTGTTCTATTCTGAATAAAATATTAGATGTTGGCACCTCCACATCATTGCATTCAGTTTTTATTCACAATATTGTTTAGTGTCCCAACGTTTTTGGAATCAGGTTTGTATTAGCATTTTTCGTCTATATTGTCAGTGGCCTAGCCAAAGTTTGGAATTAAGTGCAATCCAAATATTGTAGTGTGACCATAAACATGTCATTCATACATTTCTTCTTTCCCACAGATGAGTGGGCCCAAAATTCATCAGCGCCTACAGATTTGTTCCCAGTTATCCCTCCATGTGAGTTGCTGCTGCTTAGGGCAAAGCAACTAGATTTCCTATTAGTTCAGAGGACAATTACTTTTTCCACATAGGGTTAGGTTAGTTAGGATAGTTTTTAAAATCACTTTTTTTGTGTGATTTTTTTTTTGTGTTTAGATTATATTCTAATTATAATGATTATTGAAAACATTGGGACAAAAATAGGCACAAAACAAAAAGAAAGTTATGAGACGGCAAAACATTTTCAATACACTATAACTGTTTGTGTTCTGCTCTGGTATAATGCGAGTGATGAAAGTACATGCTTGGAAGATAATTAGAGACTCTAGTCGGCTACCAAATAGAGACGCCACTCAGCTTCTCAGCTGTAGTTTTGAAAGAGCATTGTTTTTCTGGTTTTACACTTTGTAGTACACACACTCTTGTCTGTGATCAGAAATATTCCCAAGGGGCAGAGGCCGGATACTCTATGATCCAAACACCTGCCACTATCTCTGGCATAAGAGTTACAGGTTAATGTGTTTAACAAAGAGAATGGACAGATGGTGCTCACGTTCACAGACATGCATCCTTACCAAAGAAGGCATTTATGAGCTTTTGCACTTGGATGTTGCTGCCAACTGTCCTGTACACTCCTTCTTCTGTTGCTCCTGGACAGACGAAATGGGAGGATACGGGGGGAAAAAAATAAGGAGGGAGTTTAATCCTTAAGGCATTACATGAGACAGAATTAAAATATTCTTTTTCTGCATTTAACTGCTGTCTGAAACTACTCCAGAGTCAAGTTACATGCTCACATCTACTGTAATCAGGTCAGGACCGGGTGATAAGAACGGTTCTGGCGGTCCACCGTGATAATTTAGACTGAACACGACATACCAGAGGACATGTGAGTCTTTTTAAAAAGGTTAAACAAAGAGCATCAGCCTACAACAAAGAAAGTACCCATGTTAAACTTTTATCTTGTAATAGATGGCTACAGTGTCACTAATACCATTTTTGAAGTGAATGTTTTTTTTAAAAAAAACAGTGTTTTATTAAATACACTGTTCATACAAATACATTACAATCATAGTAAAGCCATGTATCCGTGTAAAAGCTCCTTATCAAAGTGGAAACAGAGCGAATTTCACAATTGGTATTTCCCCGATAAATAAGCAGTATTTCACTTATATTATAGGACAATAAAGGCTGCAAACTGTAACTTTAAGGTAACCTAAAATAACACAAGTGGGGCCCTGAGTGTACTCATAGCATTACATATAAAAGCAAAGGCTATAAAGGCAATCCTTACACAGTGAGAGAGAAAGAAATTTCATTAGGTTGCCCTAAATGTCCTTTAAGAAAGTCCACAATTCCGCTGTAATGATCGAAAGCGATTTATGACACCAGTTATGACACGTCCGCGCAAAAAATACGCGTCGGCCCACCAGTCGTCGGCCGGTGCGCCAGATGGCCAGTCCAGCCCCGTCTGTAATCCTGTTTCCTTAAATCGAACCTTGCTGTTGCTGTGGCGTTCCAACTAAACATGTTAGAGGTTTCTGGGTTTGTTTTAGCGAGAACCGAGGACACTCTTCAGAGAAACGGTGAGAGACATAAACGGGTCGGCTTCCCACACGTTATTCATTTATATGCTTTGAGACTTACCTGTATTCAATTATTCAGAACTTTTTATAGTTAAAAATACAGAATATCTGTAGGAGGAAGGGATAAACATAGGGAGGAATGTTTATGTAACGTGTAAAAATACAATGAAAAAAAAAAGAGGAAGAAAACCAAAGACGGAAGGAAATTGTGACGGAGGAAGGCAAAGAAACAAGAAATGACAGCAAAGAGGGAAGGACAGAAATAAAAAGCGGATTAAGGACAGAAGGAATATTAATTGAATAGAAGAAGGGACACATACAAATGAACAAACAATGAGACCAGGTAGAGCCCAAAACGACAAGTTAGGAAAAGGAGAGAGTTAGAAAAGAGGAGAAGAGTAAAGACAGACGGAAGGAAGGACATTTAGAAGGTGGGACAGGGAATAAAGTAGTTTGACATACTCTTCATTTTCTTTTTCATTCTGATCAAGATCTGGAATACGCTGAAATTAAATGCAAGACCCCCCCCGCGACTGTGTAGAAAGCCTGGATGTGCGGAGTGCAAAGCTTTACAACCCGAGGCAGGTTTTTATTTTAACGGCGCTGTGATGAGCGATGGGTCCCCCAACAGCAACCTGCAGGAGCGTTGCCAACCGACGGCTCAAGTACGCCCCCAGCAGGCGAGTGAAAAACAAACAAGAACACGGATGGCAAACGGTTTTACCTTCAGACTCAATGTAGTTAATGCACTTTCGCACAAACATGAATCCGGATTCATTTAGATCCACTGTCAGGAAAAAAAGACAACAGGTAATTAAACACCATACCAAACAAATGGGAGAAAAACACAAGTGTATCACAGCGTCCGACTCAGGGACGGTGATGACGGACTTACTTTCGGCTTGCTTGTGAATGGGGGAGTGATAAATCTGAAAGGAAAACAGCAAATGTTAAAAAGAAAGTGAGGACTGTGGAGCATGAGGAAAAATACAACACTGCGATTAATGACTACATCCATTTTCTTTTCTTTTTTTTACGAAAGAAGCAAAAAACTTTATGGTCCAAAGGCAACAAATCTACTTGATCCAGCTTGCTATGGGAGGCGACGGCCTTCAGGGTGAAATATGAGGTGATGAACGCCATTTACTGGCTTCAGTTAAATGCTGTACTCCATAGGACGAGAAGCCGAGAAATAAAGACGGATTCAATCTTTGCGTCAATTTAGCTCCAATATTGCAAGTTCAGGTGCCACAAAGTTAGAATCAGAACGTCTGACCTGTGAGACCCGTTCTTATCAGATGAGCTGGCCTTTAAATCAAAGCTTCAATCTGATTCTTTTCCTGAAATAGCCCACTGCTCCTCTTCCTTCTTCTAATAGCCATCAGAGGTCAGGGATGAGTACGGAGCAGCGGGAGACGCTGAGAGAATCCTGTTCAGAGACCGCAGAGCACCAGGTAGGAGTTGGGGGGGAAAAAGTATGATCGTCACCAGACAACTGAATCAAAGGATGCCGACTTCCAGCGATTTCCAATATGATATTTCCACAGAGTTTCGTTCTGCAAGGACTGACAAATTTAACATATGGGAGGAAAAAAAACAAATAATAATGGGCACGCCAGAGGGAATAATTACTAAGAGTTAAAACCAAGCCTCCTTTTTACAGCAGTTTGAATGATTGATTCCCTTTCTGTGCCGAACGAGAAGATTGCCAACATATCCAGTTGCTTAGGAGACTCTGGAGAAGTCCGTGAAGGCTTTTTTTTTTTTTTTTATTACCCTGACTGCCAAACACTTTAAAAAAAAACAAAGTTTTTTAAATGTGGAATAACTTAATAATAATACTTTGGGAAGCAAAATCAAGCATATCAATGTTTTGGCTGGTAAATGAGCAAAATTTCGCCAAAACGTTCACCGAATCTGTAATGCATCAGTCTGGTGGTCAAGTGTAATTTATGGCTGTTTTTTTTCCACGCACGGCAGAACAGAAACGAGGGCCAGTTTGGGTTTACCAGAGACGCCTGGAAATAAAGAGGACTCAAGTTATCTGCAGCAGTTAAGTGTTGGATTTGTTTTTTGAAAGTGGAATAACTAAAATTGGCGAAAAAGAAAAACGAACAACTGAGTCAATGAGTTTTTGAGGTTGATTCGATGCATCAAAATTATGAACTGCTAAAAAGTAGGCCAATTTATACGGTTTTATTTTTCTAATGCTCAAATAGTTTTTGGTCTTTATAAATCCTTGCTAAAGTCTTCACACGTCTTGAACTTGTTCACATCGCTTTATGTTCCAACCACAAACATTAAAGTACTTTATTTGGGTTTTATGTGATGGATTGAAAAGAAAACCCCACAAAATTGTGAAGTTAGAGGAAAATCACAGCCTTGCACCTTATTTATATGAAGATTACATTACATACAGGTGGACTCAATTGCTTGTTAGGGAGATTTGGGTCCCAAATTGTTGTATTGGTATCAAACATGTAAAGCAGCCAGAGTTTTATTACAGACCATTTTAAAATATATATATATTTTGATCTCATAAATCCTAATAAAAGACAGTATAAAGTACTACCTCTACTACTCTAAATTTACTACCTTCAATTTAATGGGTCTGAAGTTTAAGAGAGATTTTGAATGAAACGAACAGTCCGTAATCAGCCAGAAATGATCAGATCATTCCATCTGTAATATCAAGTGATCTTAAGAAAAAAGGGCTGTAGTTGAACTTCTTTCCTGCCTCTCAACGGTTTTTAGCATAATGAAAGCTTTTTAGAAGGAAATCTTGTTCTAAGGGATTTTTGAGTCACTGCATTGCTCAAAGTTTAAAATAACACTTCTGGCTCCAAATTCAGGAGAACCGTGTGATTCAGGTTCTCCAAGATGCAACAGCTCCTTTTAACACAGTAGATCACAATATTTTAAGACGTTACTGTTAAAGGCATGTGTGGTACTGCACAGAAGTGTTGGTACCAGTCTGAAAGAACTTTTGACACTGGTCCAAACAACTTTAACATCCTCTGCTTCACTACCTCTATAAAAAATGCCTAAATGCTCCTGAAACAATTTGATGACGTTTCTAACCATCTCTGGTTCTTTGGTACAGTATGGACACCAACTGCCACTAATTATAGAGACTCATATCAGGCTGAATGACAACTGAGGCAACTTGCCAAAATAAAACCAAGACTTTTTTGTTTGTTTTTTTAAATAGGACTTTAAAACGGTAAAATTGGCTTCATTAAACAACTCGCCTGGACTACTATAATTGTTTGTTGGCGTTTACCCGACCGCCCTGGCATTCATTTAGTTGGTACCAAATCCTGCTGCAAGGCAACGGTTGAGGGGGGGGGGGGGGGGGGGGG
>JAVLVB010000078.1:1937950-1966106 GCA_032876305.1 Orestias chungarensis | reverse complement strand
CCGATGCCTTAACTTTGGCTTGTAACCTCATATAAAAAGGCATTCATATTCTTGTATATATATTTTATATGATTCATATGCGTGCATTTCTTTCAAGAGCACTACTTAAATCTTAGTCTGCTTCGTTATGGTTTTTATTCTTTTCACATTTTTATGTTCTGCACTTCGTTCAGTGCTCGAACATTTTTGAACCGCTTCATAAATAACGTTGCCTTGGCACGGATAGATGTTCAGCCTTCAGAGTTCTGCGAAAAACTCCATGATTGGTGCTTGAAAATACGATGACTCTGATAGGGAAGTGACACAGGAAGAGGGCACTTAAACCTGTGCAACGTTTCATTTTCACATCCCCTATTCATCTCACCCGACCCGAACAGACTGATGGTAAAATTACAAAACCAAAGCAGACTTTCAGTTACACATAGGATGACTCACTAAGGGATTTCTCTAAGATGCCAAACAGTGGTAGAGGTAGTGCCTACAGAATTTGCTTGGTCAGCACCAAAACATGGTTGGTTTAAAGCCACATAAGGCTGCAGCTAACCAACCGGCACACAAATACTTTGCTGTGCTCTAAAAACGTCATGTTACCACAGATGTGCTAGGTGCACAACCTGGAGCATCATAAATGCCAGAGTTAAGCAGCTCACCGTCCCACTTTTCCTAGGTCTCCACAAATAATTAAATACAATTTAAACTGGACTCTTCTCAGCTTCTTTTTGAGGTAAACAAAGTTTAAAAAGAGACATTTTTGCTCAAAAATAATCCATCCCTATGAATGTATTCTTAAAGTTGAGTTTTGGTCGCAAACTTAGCAGCGCCTCCAGACAAAGTGTCCCTGACATGAATGTCACGTAAATATTTGGCTTGTATTGATGCAATCGTTCTTTTTTTAAGGTTTAATTACTCCAAGTACAAAAACATACCAGCATCTATGTATTTTTTTTTTAAACAAGGCTTTGGTGCAACAAGATTGTATTTTTTTTGCAGATTTTCTCTAACTGACAAGTTCAAAATTATCCGTGCAGATTTGCATAAACCCATACGCCCAACAATAATATTTATTATTATATCCCTTTGAGATTTTAACCTAAAACATGTATTTTAAAATTTGTAGAGCTCATTGAAATTGGTTATTTTCCCTGGGCTTGGCTTTAAAACATAGTGTATAAATTCTCAATAGGGTTGATATCGGGGACTTTGGGAAGACCATCACTAAAAAAAATAAAACAAAAATAAACAAAAAAAAACTATTTTGAAACCATTTTTGGTGTTAAAGAATGTTTTTTCAACAGGAATTGTACAGTATGTCCAAGTTTCAATCATCGGACCCAAACTATAAGCAATTTTTTGGGAGGTTTAGGATTAGCGTAGGAACCATAAAGGCTAAAGCCAGTCAAAAACAAATTTCTGCTTTAAAATCAGCAACTTGATGCTTGACTGATACATCCGCCAAGTGGCCCACTGGGAGAAAGTTGTCTGGTCAGAACATACAAATATTAAGCTAGTTGGAGTTGAATGAAGGCTATCTGCATGTTTTAGCAGGTGAAATGTAAGAGTTTTTAAAAATCTACCTTGAATGAAATGTTTTCACTAAACAACTAAAAATGTAGGGGATTGTTGGTGGATCCTTCTGTATTACAATCAAGCATATCATGGGTGTCACGTAACTGGTAATACATTTACAGTCACTCTTGATAGGCACACAAAGAAAAGCTAAGATGGGGTACTCTACAGTATATCTATGCCTTAGTTCGGATTCGAACCCAGCCCCCCCAGTAGGCAAGTCAAGTTATCGTTTGCTTTTGATTGCTACAAAAAGCATGAGGGTCAGGTAATGAATGCTTGTCTGGATTTTTATTTGAACATAGATGGATCCTTGAGTAGCTTTGAGAAAGTTATAATACATTTAACTTTAAAATAATTCATTGCCAGACAAGGCCGTTTTTTAATCAGAATCACATCAGACCAATTATGAACAAGCAACACAAACTCACAGGCTCTTTTCCATCCATGGCCTCCATCCACAACTTCCTGTCCCCCTCCGAAAGGGCCTGGAAAGTGACGGGTACGTTTCTGTGGAAACGGTAACGGGAGCCATTAGGAAGGCAAAGGTTGCAGTTTAATTATGCAGCTAAGTCGATGCACTCTTCAACGGCAGCCAAACTACTACGAGCAGCTTGATGAAATTCACACATCAGACTCATTTCTTTAAAGCCAAGTGGAGTAGATATTGAAAAAAAGGAAAACCCTGATAAGAACACCCCGGGAGGGAGCATCTTTGATGTATGCGACTACATCCTGGAAGCGAAATGACATAAAAGTGAGCAAGCATAAAGTAGTAATAGAAACTCATTGCTGCAATCGTTGAGTTGCAGAAAACCGCCGATCCAGTGCCAGAGTTTTGCTGCTCATGGGCACGTGGATCAATTGTTAACAGAGACAACTGTGCAATGAGATGAGTAACTTCCTCTGGCAAGCTAAGAGCCTTTAATAAATTTAAGTTGCTATCAACTTTCAGAGTTAAATAAATGTCATTTTGGATGCGTAAGGTAGTAAATTATGATTCATTTTGTTCATTTTTCATGAAGTTCATTAACAGTGCTTTAAAAAGCAAGTAGCATTCCAGGTATTTTTTTTTGGGGGTGGGGGGGTTTCCCCTAGACTACACAGCACTGCCATCTTGAGTTTACCAGATTGCCAACTACCAACCATGTTAACACGTGCCCCAGCTCCATTTAAACCATACGAAACCGCAGCCGACATTCAAGCATTTCCACCGATTTCGAGAGCGGAAGAGGCCTGCGAGGTGACAGCGAAGCTCGTCGCTGTAGCGGTTATTAAAATGCATTTTTGCTCCAGGCGCTCTGCTTATATAAATATGAGCTTGTTGTGTTCCTTCCCCCTGCAATCAGTGACTCTGCCATCTGTTTCCAGCGCCAGCTCGTTGCTCAGGGAATGTTTGGGCTACAGTCCATTTAGCCTTCACACGCTGTCCTTGCAAACCACCTGTTCACCTCGCCGCCTAAACCTGTTTATCCCACAAGGCTCCCCGCGTCGCCTCGTCAGGTTGCGTGTGCGCTAACCTCTCGACGGTTTCCACGTCGAAGCAGAAGCGCTTGTCTATGGAGTCGGTCTTGCGGCGGATGCAGGATTTCATAGTGAGCACCGTCGGGGTCTGCAGGGAGAGAGAGGCAAAGTTGGAGAAGTTGTCGGTGACGGAGTCCACAACAGTGAATGTAAGTGGAGACAAAGGCCCACTTTTTTGTTCATTTGTGGCACAAAAGTACCTGCTTTGTCGCAGGCTTCTGTTCGCAGGACACCATGATCAGCATTCTCCCCTCCTTGTGATATTTGCAAAAATATTTGACCCACGATGCACCCAGAGCCCCTAGTGTGACCAAAACAAAGACACGAGAAAGGCCTGCTGAGACTTTGGGACAAACGACTCGACATAATCACATTAATGTGGCATTTCTGAAAACAAATAGATTTTCTTATTTTACAGCCACAAACTGTGATCAAATAAGAGCTGTGCTTTAATGGGCCAACCCACGGCAGAGAGTTATGGTGACGTTAAAGAAAAAATAGTGAAGGTTTGGCAACAATTGATCGTATTTACTCGATACTTAGAAAGAGTACCATGCATTTGTACTCAGCCACTCTGACTAAACACTTCCTAAAACTACATTTCACTACTAGTCTTTTGTAGTATTTCTCCAACAGCTTTACACATCTAAAAACAGAACGCTCCATTTTGGTTTCATCTGACCAGAGGGTCTTCATCCACGTGTCTTCTAACATAATTCTTCTTTATGCCACTGTCCTATGAACGCCAGATTTGTGGGATGCATCACCTTTGCTGTGGATTTCTGCGGCCTTATGGCTATCCTTGCCTGGCCGGTGATTTTAGGTTTGGACTAATATAGTGTTTTACCATTTTTTAATTGACAACTTGATAGACGTCTATTAGTTTATTAGATTCCTTTATAGCCTAAACGTCTTTAAACCTTCATCTCTGACTCATTTGTCATGTTCCCTGGTTCTCCTGATCCCATTTGTTCTCCAACATTCTCTAGCAAGCCTCTGCAGCCTTCACTGAACAGCTGGATTCGTACAGAGGCTCGATACAAACGCACGCCGCACTTCTGAGATATTTGCATAAAAAAGGAAATGTGATGCAACTGTAAAATTTAAATCAATAAAAAAATTTATGGTTGGCTCTTTATTTTGGACGTACGTTTCTCCTGGCAGTACAAGTAACCCTCCAACGGCAGGAAGTTTTGCATCTTTGAAATCTGAGACGGATGTTTCATTCTCTTCATCAGCTCCTCCAACTCCTCGCAGGTGCTATCATAGTGGTTTCTAGTCTGATGGCAAAAAAAAACTAAAAGAATTAAAAAGGCAACAGGTCGGCATTATATTTCATCTCTCCAACAGTTCCCAGTAACACCACTTACATTTTGCAAGCTGAGCTGCAGCTCCTGCTTATACGGCATAAAGTCCTGAGTCATCTCCACTGTCAGGTTGTTGAGAGTTAAAATGCTGTGAAGGAATGCCAGCACCTATCGAACCAAAGAGCGAAACATTCATTTTTCAGGCTGTGGCTGAAGGGACGACTGTCTGGGTGAAATAAAAGCCTAATTCCCTGTGCGCGTGGTAACAAAGAGGAAGAGTGGGACACCACAAGCAGCACTCACCGGCTCCACAACGTCAAACTTCTTCCTGTCCTGGACTTGATGGATCTGGTAAACGTACTCCACTGATGATTCATAGAAATTCACCCTCTCTCGATCGAGGAGGTCGTCGGCCTTCGGTGGAAAGCAAAGAGCATTCTTTAGCAGACTGACTCCAACAATGTCATCATCAGTTTTACATTTCGGCGCAGAATTGATGGAAAACACTTGAACTACAGCCGACCTCTTGAAGCTGAGTCTCCTTCTTCTTGGCCGAAAGATTCACATGTTTCTCTAGCAGGGAGTAATATTTTTCACTCTCTTTTTCAAACTTCTTCTTCTTTTCCTGTGGGATAAATTACCAACATATTAAGTATCCTGATACGACCGATATTTCTTCAGTATTGACTGATAACGATAATGACCCAATACAATAGCAAAATGAATCATTCAGACTTTCAATACTTTTCTAGTGTGGAATGTTAGAAAGGGATTGATTGAATGATATTACTCAGAGAATAATAGTTACCCACGATAATTATGAATTTAAAAAATATAGTTCTTATCCGTGAATGGGTTACATAAATATTAAACTTCACCCAAAAGAATAAAAGGTTCCACAACTGAATAAAATAAATGACAAGCTTTGCAATGATCAAGGGAAAGAAGGGACTGCTTCTGCTGAAGTTTTAGATGTAGGTCAATGTAGACAGATATTGATTTTTAGAATGATATCAAACTGATAGCCAATATCAATATCGGATCAGGTTAAGATAAGATTAGAGGACACGCAACTCTTCGTTTAGAGATCAACAAAAATTATCATTGTATTACATCTGCTTACGTATGTTTGAATTTGTAGGTTTTTAAATAATTAAAGCAACACAAACATTTTCAATGCTAAGTTTAAGAAATTTTGTTTTTTTCTATTGGACAACAGTTCTAAAGAAATCCACATAAACCTTAATTATTAACAAGCATATGGTAAGTTTGAATAAGATTAGTGTGTGTGACAGCTGTCCCTACTGTCACAGACACCTGAATGGTAATAGTTTTCTTTTCATCTTTTAACATTAGTTTACATATTGATTAGTTTAGATTTGTATCTTTAAAATTATTTTCATTAGCCTGACTCTTTAGTTTACTATTTGGAGTGCACACATTTAGTTAACTTTATTTGACAGTTCTTTATATTGTTGTTAAATATAAAAAACTAATTTCTGCTTCTTTTGAGTTACCAGTTTCCTTTGGAGCTGCTGCTGGAATAAGACAGGAGCTCCAGCTAATTGCTGTCCTTATATGGCAGGCAATCCTCCTCAGTATATTATTCCATTTGTTTGCCAGGGGAAAAGGAAAATTGATCTTTAGTTTAAATTTACCATTTCTTTAATGTTTCTTCTTTTTGGAAATTAGTTCAGTTCTAATATTTATCTAATTTAAAGATTCAGTAATGTGCTGACCAGTATTTGTTTATGTTCTTGTGTGTTTAGTGAACCCCCATGTGTGTTAGCAGTGGTCTGATCAGCCACTATTCAAGCTCCCTTCATGTCTGGTTTGGGGAGGTCAGTTTTATTGCTTGATTACTTTTTCGTCACTATCTGGGTTGTAGTTTGTTATGTTGACCTCAGTTTGGGCCCAATTTATCATTTTGCAACAATTTTTTGACTTTTTGTAATAAATTAAGAATATATTTTGAAACCCATTCAACGTCTCTCTGGCTGGTCTGTGTAAAACCCTCACAGTGTGAGAGTTTTATGTCAAACTAAACTCTCAGAATTTCGGTACAACATAATTTACTGCGGTAAAGTAAAAAGTTAGCAAACGAAGAGTGACAAGAAACTGTTTAGAGGCAAACAATATAAATAAAAACTGATCGTTTAAATCAGCAAAGAGGATAGAGGATTTAAAATGAAAGGCGGATCGTTCAGTTTTTAGGATCATCAGCTGTAGAACCAGCTCCCAGGTAAATTACCTCCAGCCTAAGATGATTCACAACTTTGCATTGTCACACATTGAGTCATGTGAGGGATTCAAAGAATATGACTGTACTGTTTTATTCCTATGACGTAATAGAAATGCATAATTGGTCCCCGATCTGTCTTAGGGTTTGAAGTGAAACGACAGCATTAATTCTGTTTACATTTTAGCCGGGTTTTTCTTGTTCATTACTTCGAGGAGACATGGACTTTAAAAACTAATAAAGTTAAATACACAGAAAATAAGCCAGAAAGACATTAACACAATGTCTGACACCATTTATTTTCATTTATTTTTTGCTTAGTTGATTAAAATTAAAAAGAAATAGTGGGCTTCAAATTAAACGTGTTTTGAGTGTTTGAATTTGAATTTTTATTGTATTCAGAACAATCTCCGAATTGAACCTCGATCAAGTGAAAATTTGATTGTTTCCAAAGGACTAAACTTTAAACGAAAACTGATAAATTCTCTAGTTTTTTTAGACTCTTTCTTAAAAAAACTGTTTCAGTCGTTATAAATCATATCCAAATAATTTTCTTGCAGTTATTACTGTGGGTAAAAACTCAATACTGTGCGTTAGACTTATTATAACCTATAACCATGTCGGCTTATTTTTGTCAATGCATGACAGGGACTTGGGGAGGACGCATGCAAGAGAGGAACAATGGCTAAAAGAGAGATACTGGTGTATTAACAGATCTGTTTGGTTACCGTATTAGATCAGCATTTTTAGTCCCTATAAAGCAAATGAATCAGTGGAGTTCACGCCGGTGAATGCCTCCAAATGGTTGCAAATAAAAGACTGCTGCTAGTTTAGCTTTACTTTGTTTTTGTGTGTGCTTGTGTTGTTTTGTTGTCCAAGTTCAACTGCAATTGTTTAACAAATCACAGACTACAAGTATAAGAAGTTGAAACTCTTTTTTTTTTTTTTACTAAAATAAAATCACTTTAGCGAAAAAAAAGTGAATATGTAAAAAAGTGAAAAAATAAGCTATAATACATTTGAAAAAACAGGAAAAAAATTTATTATTTCCTTAATTGTGAAGGGCAAAGTACTTTTAAATAAAAAATAAAAAACTCACCCACAATTCTTATACGCATGAATGCCTCTCACACGACATTTACATAAATTTGGTGAAAACACTGACAAAATTTTGAGGAAATAACTTAAGACACCCTCCGTCTGGCGAGTAAATAAGGGTGGGTTTATATTTATAACATTTTGCCTCAGGATGACAGGAAATGGATGTTCTTGTCACTTGTCCTGTCCAAAACGCTGACCCAAAAATGTTTGGTTTTATATGAAGGAGCCATATTTTTGTTTCGCAGTGTAGAGGAATTCACAACAACACTCACTTTTGTGGCGCCTATTTGCTCTTTTCTGAACGTCTCTAAGGGCCTGATGAGAAGATTGGAGGCATTCTGGACCTGGAGAGAAAAAAACAACAAAAAACAACAAAAAACAACAAACTATAAATGCAGAGAAATATGAATACAATCCACACTTTTATGCAACATGAACAGCTTGTCTGTAGACCAGTTAGTAGATTTGATGCTTAGCTATTAAAAGGTGTTTATATATTATTAAGTGGGAAAGCTTAAAAAATGTTGCGAGGATAAAAAGAACAACTTTTCTAGGAAGATTCTTTGCTTCCACCTTCAACTTAAACCAAATAAAGTCAGTCCAACCAGTAAATCCTCTCCAACAAGCTTTTTTTCTTCTCCAGGTGTGACACATTGGGTGTAACCAAGTAGGAATCTCATCATTAGGCTGTAAATGGATGAGCAACTCATTGTACTGTGCATGTCTTCTGTTTCAGTTCAGTGTGCTGAAGGTTATCCACGGGTTTATCCAAGAACTATTTTCTATGCATTTGTTATACTTTGCTTGTACACAATGATGGGACCAAATTACAGCTGCAAAGAGCAGCCGTACATCATTTACTGTAATAGGGGTCAGACGTCTAAGAGAAAGGAGCAACAACTTGAGCCTAAAGGACACGAAGCGCGATCACAGGCCAGACGAGAAGCAAATTTGGAGAATCAGCAGCTCTAGTCTGAGCCCCTATCGTACCACCACGATTCTAAGGCTCATTTCGATATCTTGTATCGGCGATTTCCTTCTGGTGTAGCTTCTGGTTCACCAATGAACAGACATGCAGTCCATACGTAATCAGTTTCCTTTTATTTTGTTTTATTCAACTAAATATGTGTAACTTTCTGCAACTAAAGGTTTTAAATATCTGGGCAAATAAAGTGCTTAATTACATCTTTAGCATCATTAGGTATTGTCACCACAGATCTGACCTTTATTCATCCCCCCCAACACTTCTAAAGTAAACTACTGTGATGAAAACATGTTCAAGTCATTCTCGCTCCTATACGATGGGTCTGGAGACCAATCGAAAAACACAAACATGTGGCCGCATCATCCGAATAAAAGGGAACAAGGCAACTAAAAGAGGAAGAAAAACTAAAATTACTGCCAGCATTGCTTTAATGCTTTCTACATGGGGCTGCACTGTTTGGCTGTGTGAACGTGTCCCGACTAAAATAATTTACCAGAATTACAGCACAAAGACATTTTTTTATTATATATATATAAAACTGGAATGAGAAATGATGTGAATGATCTGTTGTGGCGATAGCCTCTTTAGTGCGGGCGCATATTAATGTGGCTTCATATATCTAATGGGGCTCAGATAGGATGCGGAGGAGCCTTTTGGGGGAAGCTGATAACTCACCAGCATCATCCTGTCGTGCTCCACTTCCTGCAGGAGTCCGGCAAACTCCTGGAATGACTCGGCTGAGGAAACCCAACACAAAGACAAGAAGAGTTCGCCACTCATTGTTCAATTCCTCACACCAATGACGGACACACATTTGCATATAATACAAAAGTTAAAAAAACAAAAAAGCTTTCTGCTTCCTCACAAATGGAGAAACTGCAAGTTGGCAGATTCTTCCCACTGAGTTCAAGGGAAGGAAAGAACTCGTTCTACAAACGAGGATTCTGTGAAACAAGATGTCTTTATAATGACTAATTAAGACTATTTGAGAACATTTCAAAATTAACTAACCGTTAAAAGACGTGACCTGCCGTGAGCTCCATATCAAAGATCAATATTGATATCTCACCAATGTTAATCTCATCATCCGTCAGGGAGTCGCCAATAAAGTCGAACTGGAATGCACTGAGAGTCTGGGAAAACTTCTGCAATGCCAAGGAATAGCCTGTTAAAAATAAGATTTATACCCATTAAAGCCAGAGAGCCAAACTCGACATTCCATTTATCAACATCAACAATACATAAATTCCCTTTAAACTTTTTTGTGTTTTCTTCTGAGCTGCTGCCACATTTTCTCAAAGTAAGATCAAGTATTTAATCGTGGGGGTTTGTGTAATAAATCAAAACAAAGTGCAGAATTGAACATTTAAACTAAAATGTTGCAGAGCTTTTATTCAGCCACATAAAGTCGGTGTGAAAATCATTTTCTCCCCCTCTTCTAGTCAGGGTTGATGAACATGAATGTTCCGAGTCTTGTTTACACTCTGAAATTCTGGTTTGAACTTTGACTACACCATTCAAAAACATAAATACTTTGACTAAAACTATTCTAAACTCTGGTTGCTGTCATGCTAAAAACTCTTAGGCAGCCTCTAACAGCAACTCTAACCAGCTTCCCCATCTCTGCTGAAGAAACGCATCCCCACAGCATGACGCTGCCGCTAACATGTTTTAACCTACAGTATGCAAGTATGTATGCAAGTATGCAGTTTCCAAATGTACTTGGAAATATTTACGTTGCCTTTCTACATAGCTGGAGGTAAACTCTTTAAAAGGCTTACTTCTTGTTGCTGTTCTACCATGAATGTCAGGTATGTGAAGTCAAGCTTGTAAAGTGACACAGAAGCTTGGATGGCGTTATATCAATAATCAGCATACTTCACTAAAACTGTGACAGTTAAAACATGCATATTTCATCGCATTAGTAGCTGAAGTCCCGTGCTTAATCCGGATCTGAATCCAGATCCAGATTATTTTTGGAGCATTATTTGGTTCATGGGAACTTGTGACCTCTGCTGACAGTCCCAAAGCTGCAGCTCTGACAGCTTCTGTTGTCGATGGGTGATAAGCTCGTCAGTCAGAGGTTTCCTAGAGAGGACATACTGTGAGCCACACGTCCGTCTACAGTGGTGCTGTGTGCTGGGACTGGCTAGGGTCCACATGCTCCAGCAGTGGGACTGATCCCACTTTTTCAGCAAGTGTCAGAAGCAGACAGATGTTTTCACTCAGCTCACATCTGCAGGAGCACTCAGAGGAAGCAGCACCAGCATCCAGTCCAGGCCCACATGAAGGCCTCGCCATGCAGCAGATCCTCTGCAGACCCGGGGGGAGACAACAACAGAAGCACGCTCACCCTTGATTGCAGTGATAACACCGTTGCCATCTTTGATCAGCTCTTTGAGGAACTTGCTCGTCCTGTCCAGCTCTTGCTCGTAACACTTGAGGGATTCCCTGAACTCTGGACTGTCCTTGTAGCAGTCGCTGAACTCCAGAGGAGGATGGCCCATCTTCTCCCCGGGACGAGCTGCTCTCACACAACAGACGCGCCGTTCACATCAGCTGGAAACTCTCTGCAGCTCAGAGAGACGCAAACCATGGTGTCCGTGGGAGCCTGGCGCCGCAGGAGAACGGCGAACCGAACCAGTCCCGCCCTTCTTGACCCGGGACGCTCAGGTTCAATTATATCCCACTCCTCTTTGCCACTTTTTCCTTGTTTGTAGTGCCGCGACGAGAAGAGCGGCCGAAGCTCCTCTGGACGCGTTCCATTCCGAAATATCTTCCACTACCACGGGAGGCGTCGTCCGTCCTTCGCCGTGGTTTAAAGGCGCTGTTGGCGTTTAAACGCCAAAAACAACATCTTAAAGCCACGCATCGTGAATAGGTCGTGGTGTTTGCTTTTTAAAAACACATTTAATTGGACCGCTGCTCACCAAGGGAGCTACTTTGAACGAAATGGAACGAAACCAGTTGGCAGAAAAACTTCCCATTTTCCACACCCAGGAGGTTCTTAAAGGGGAAACGGCATAAATAACACAAACCACAGATAGATAGATAGATAGATAGATAGATAGATAGATAGATAGATAGATAGATAGATAGATAGATAGATAGATAGAAAAAAAGAAACAATCCTCACAGCAGACTAATGCTACCACCACCATTAGAATAGTGGATTTCCACATGTAGGACACAAATTACATCTGTGCTCTTATTTAATCAGAGGTTATGTCTTGCTGTATTTTTATGTCCTGAGGATGAGTTTTAATGATTCTACATTCAATCACAAAATAGTTCTCTCTTTCCACTCAAGGGGAATACTTACCTGTAACAACATTTAACACAAAAACAAGTAAATAAAAAAAGTTACAGTGTACAAAAATATTCCTTATAGTAGTTGTATAATCACAGACAATCTTAAAGTTTGGTTTGAATACATTTGTGCAATGAGAAACTTACAATTTTTTATACAACAAGTGTAACTGAAGCAATGTTTTAACGTATACTCCCATTGTTTGACTATCCATAAGAGGTGCATCTAAATGAAAGAAGAAAGACATTTTTGCTTTCAGTATTCAAAACCGGAAAGAGACGATGACACTATTGTCGGATAAAACAAATTTATTTTGAGATGTCTTTGTTTGTCAGGAAAGGGCTTCGGGAAAAGCAATTTTTCTAACTCAGCCCAAACAGTCAGAGCAATAATTAGTAATAAACAAGCCTAGATAAAATACCATAAAATGTATTTACCTTATTTCATTTAAAATATCTGTGAAACTAGAATCCCGTATGTTTCCTTTAATTAAATAAGCTTCTTGAATCAAAATCTCTGAATCAAAGGTCAGGGGTCATTATCCTAAACGGATGCTTTTATTTATTTATTTATTTTTTCATTTTTGAACGATCTGAATATGGTCACTATCTAAATTATTTATTTTAGATTTACCGTCAACAATGGTAACTGTAACTGTATATTACACCCAGATGTCATAATTTAGGCTAAACTAAATCGGGGAATGACACTTAAACAAAAATCTTTATCTGGTTTCCCACTTTGAATGGAATGGTTACGCATGACACTTCTTTATAATCTCCATAAATTAAAAAAGCTGCCAGAGTGTGCTACTAAAAATAACAGAGAACAATATTTCTGACCACTTTAATAGTTAATAGCTATAAATTGAGTTGGTGCAGGTCACAGTTTAGATTCTCCAGTGGTAAAACTGGTAACCATATGAAAATGGTGTTTATTTTATTTTGACTAAAGGAAAGATACTGATTAATTGAGGTTAAACCTGATATCGTCCAGACAGCTCTGAAAATAAAATTAATTAATCTGAACCTGATTAAACAAGCAGTGATTTAAAGCAGAGCCGAGTTGAGTCATATAGTAATTGTAGAATTCAGCTTTTATAATTGGCTCTGGAGTTCAAATATATCTAATCTATGTTTCATAATTTCTATTTAAACTGATGTCACTCATGCTAAGCTTGGGAAAGAAAATGGGGGGGTTAAGCTTTGTGCCAAATAGAAACGTCATTGGGTTTCTATGACTGGTCTTGTTTTATTTGACTTATATTTTCTCAACAGCCCTGGATCGAAACAAGACCAGTTTTCCCAGTGCTTGCATAAAAGTGAGGAAGAACCAGGAGATTTAACATTAGAACACTTGCACACCACACTTTTTATTTAGAAAAAAGTTTTTGAATCATATAAAAAAAAGTAGAAGTACTTTTACATAAAATTGACATGTATTAATGTTTGCGATTGCAATGTGACATAATATGGAAAATTTGATGCTTTTGATAGCCTCTGTAATTGAGGTCCATCCACTAAACGGAGATGTTGGTATCACAAGGTTGTGTTAGGATATGGGGTTCTGGCTTGTGTTTGTTTCCCTGTTTTTTCTCCAGAGGGCTTACAGGAGGCTGATTTACCTGTGCTCGGCTAAACTGATTGGGCTGGGCAGCATAAGAGGAGTGGCTCTTATGTTGCCCACCGACACCACCCCCGCCTCCTAACCACTATCTGCACCCTCTGGAGCCACCTTCGAGCAACCATCACACCCACAACCCTGAACCCACACACCTCTCCCACATAATTAATGTAAGATCCACACCATGCTACAATTTCTCACCTACCAGAACACAACTCACCTCTCTGTCTTCCCTCCAGAGCCCCCGGTTCTCTGTTTTCTGTTCCAAAGCAGAGACTCCACCATGCACATTTAGGTTTTATAGTAAATAAAATAAGTTTTATTTACAAGTTTTAAATACGTTTTCAATAAACCACCTTTACCTGATTTATTTTTCTTCTGTGTGTTTTCCTGAATGTGGATGAAAGCAGTAGACAAAATCATAAGAGGTTGGTGCAGATGTCATGCGATGTATTACTTTTTTAATGAAAAATCACAATTCTCCATGGGTGTATTCAGTTCAAGGTAAACAACTTCCTTAAATAATTTTTGAAAAATTGTGATTGTTAAGCTTGACTTTTGGATGATGGACAACGTAGAGAGGGACCCATGTTTGAGGCTACATGGCATTATCTCAGTCTACCAACGCTTATTCGCTGTTTTTACTGCCTTTTGTTCACCTAAGTAACAGCCTGACATCATCATTGCTTCATTTGAAATCTATATGTTTATTAAGCCTTAAGCACGTGAGTAAACTTAATTAAGTTTCTTTTAAATTTTGGCAATTACTCATTCTGTTTTTTTCCCTGTACTTCTGCTGCTCTTCCAGGCAACACCACAAAACCTTTTTATCAACAGTGCTCCATTTTTTCATTTGGTAGAATAATTCTGAAGCAACGTCCGGCAGTATCTTCTCAAGTTGTCACGGTTGTAGGAAAGTTTCTGAGCCAAATGCAGATAAATAATGCTGGTTACTCAGATGCTCAAGGAGTCTCTAAAATTACTACAAAGACTCTTGACATTACACTAAGGCTATGTGTAAATAGTGACCAGTGTCTTTAATGAGACTCGTATGGGAGTGTGATGGGACATACCTGCAGCAAATGAGGCCCAGCACAGCAGCGCTTCTGCTGTCGCCCTCTGGTGGATCTCTGTGGAAGGTGGAGAGAAACAGCCAAAGGACCCCTTCTCCTAAAACAGCCATTATGAGTGAGAATCTCAATAGATCCTTTTAAATTCTGGATTTACATTTCTTTTGATGTAGAAATTATTAGATAAGGTTTTACAGCAATGCAAACCTAACAGGACCATTGTCCGACACCTCTGAGAGTGTTGGCCACATTTGTCTAGTTGCTGAAACAGAGGTTAAATATTTGGGGTGCGGCTCCAATGGCGATGTAAAGACCGATAAAACAATAATGAGCCTGTCTCTGCTTATCGTTAGATTTTGTGACTGATTTCTACTTCTGACCTTTCATGTCACACTCCATATTACGTCAAAAACATCCTCCACGTACCGTCTCTAACACAGCACAATAAGGACGAGAGGACAGACCGCGGTCCCCCACACAGATTCTTGCGCAGAAATTAAAACGTTTGATCTTGACTCTGAGGCCGTTTGTTTTGTCCTCCTAAATGGGACCATTGTATGCAAATTGTTTGACCAGAAGCATATGACCCTCTCAGTGCAGGGCAGTGGCTAGTGTGAGCGAAATCATTAGCAATGCAAAGTCATGGGGCTCTGATACACTTGTTCACGGTCACCGATTGAAAACAGAAATCTGCTTACACAAATGTTTCTGGATGAACTTGATTCAAAACTGCTGACGGTAAGCTCGTCTAACTTCTCGTTGGGCTCGCAGAGGGCTCTTACGTTCCTAGAAAGGCATTCAGCGTTTTCAACAGGCTTATCCTGCTCTTGAGGTCATGTCACATAAAAAGAGTAATTGAGGATGTTTGTATGAGAACTTTTCTCTTTTGGAAGCTACTTGGGGTTTTTATCTGATAAATGTAAAACCATCAATCAAGACTTAAATAACTAATTCTTTTTGTAAAAGGTTGTTTACATTTTTTTAAACTAATAGGTAGTTTCTAAAAATGTGTTACAAACTGCTTAGTTATGGTGGCCTGTAACACTGGGTGCAGGTGCCCACCCTGCACGCTGCATCATGACGTCTGGTTAACATGTCACATGACACATGATGCGAGGCGTCCGTGTAGCTCTTAAGTGAGCAGCCAACTTCACAGGGGGGGCAGAGAGGCTCTCCTCTTCTGGTTCCACATCCATGCCAAACCAGAAGATCAACTTTATTCCTCCACACTGCTTCCTATGCCTCTGACACCTCCAACGGAGCCTGGTAACAAGTCTGACATTTAAACCTGAGTTGGGAATGCATTTTTTGATGAACTTTGTGATTAAGTACTTTTTTAAAGGTTTTATTGTAGTTTGGGAATACAGTTTTTTGCAGTCTCCAGTAAATTGTGTGATTAAAAAATAAACACAACCATATTTTCATTTAAGAAATCCTTAATGTTTTTGTTCTATTCCTAAATAGCAACAACTAGATTTTTTTCAGAGGATCAGTCCATGGTTATGGAATTTTGAAATCCAGTTTGACGTATGTGTTTATCATGAAATTCATTTTGTAAATTCCTTTTCTAAAAATTATTTTATCTTCTGTTACACCGTTAATATCCATCCATCCACTCATTTTCCAACCCGTTTATCCTCATGGGATCTGCTGGGGAACATCTCCAGCACACATCGGATGAGAGGTGGGGGTTGAATCCTGGACGCGTCGCCAGTCCATACCGTTAAGATGTTTCTGTTTAAATAAGACTCATCCATCATCTGTGTTTACGCAGAACTGGGATATGTAATTTTCAAACAAAAATTAAAACTAAAGTTTTATTGTCCTTTCTATTTAAAATTGGTTATTTGTTGTGATACTGTGCGTTTATTTATGAATGCACTGTTTGGAACAATAAAACAAAACATTAGTCTGGAAAGAGGAAAATGTAACCAATACATGAGCATGCAATGACACAATCTTTAAGCAATATTTTTGTATATTAATCATTAAATAAAATATGTATATAAAAAATCCACTGCTCCAAAGTAGCTAGTTTCACTACGCAAACAAGATGATATCCTAATATTTAGTTTGTTATGATGAAAAACCTTTCTGTTTATGTATGTATTCTTTGATCATAAACTTTTATACGGTATCTGAAATCAGCTCTTGCCTTTCTTTGTTTTTCTAAGAGATCCTTTTACGTCCATTCTGATTTTATCTTATCAGGGTTACGTAATTTTACAATTTTTTATATATGTGTGTCTTCAATTTTATTTAAACAAAAATATAGATATTCCTTACCTATTTGCACTAATTCAATGCTTTCATAACTTTTCTTGTGAGAGACAGTATTTTTAAAATGATGTCTCGTAGAAGCCGTCTATAACTATAGGATCAATTGAAGTGACTGTGATCATTTGACTAGGTGTGATTGTATGAATGTGGATCAGATGTTGGAGGGGCCTTGTTAGCTTGTTTAGTAAAATATTCTGAAAGACAAATTGATTGACTAATAAATAATTTTTATATTACATTTATAAGTTCAATATAAAAATGTTTACATTCAAAAATAGCTTTAGTTGTTTTCTTACTATATTTTGGAAATATAGTATGTTGTTCTTGCAAAATCATCCAGCAGGTGCTTTCCAATTGTTGACCTTTTTCCATGTGTTTTTTCTATGTGCAGACCCGGAACCAAAAATGAACTGGGCATCTTTTTATGCTGTCATTAGCGGCGTTAACAGGCACTCTACTGGCATCGGCCGCATCTGGCTTTCTGTGTTGTTCATCTTCCGCATCCTAGTCCTGGTGGTTGCTGCTGAGACCGTGTGGGGAGATGAGAAGTCTGGCTTCACTTGCAACACCCAACAGCCGGGCTGCAACAGTGTCTGCTATGACCACTTCTTCCCCATCTCCCACATTCGCCTATGGGCCCTCCAACTCATTCTCGTCTCCACACCGGCCCTCCTGGTGGCCATGCATGTTGCCCACCGTCGACATGTCGACAAAAGGCTCTACAAAATGTCAGGACGGACGAATCCCAAGGACCTTGAGCAGATAAAGACCCAGAAAATGAAAATCACAGGGGCTTTGTGGTGGACTTATGTCATTAGCCTGTTGTTTCGTATTGTCTTTGAGGTCATTTTTATGTTCCTGTTTTACATGATTTATCCTGGTTACAAGATGATTCGGCTGGTGAAGTGTGACTCGTATCCCTGCCCCAACACAGTGGACTGTTTCGTATCAAGGCCCACAGAGAAAACGGTTTTTACTGTCTTCATGCTGGCTGTGTCTGGGGTTTGTATTCTGCTCAATATTGCGGAAGTTGTGTTCCTAGTGGGAAAGACATGCGGCAAACACCTGCACGCTGCTGGAGACTCAACCATGGGAGCTTGGATCCAACATAAACTTCGCTCATACTAACTAAGTTGTATCTTATCACATAGAGAAACCAAATGACAGGCATAAGAGAGATTATATTTTTGAGTCCAACTCAAAGGGGCTGCTTTTAATAATATAAAACTGATGAGAATTGAAGGAATAGTTAATGAGTAGCATCTGGTTTAAGTGAGAGGGAACAAATGTAGAAGTTTAGATGATATATTGTGTCATCCATTCAGAATTTACCAGTTTTTCTGTCCCAAATAATAACTAATTGTTGCATAAGATGCAAGAAACCACCTACATAATGGTGCAGTATAGTGGTTATTATCATTAACTATTTTATTTAAAACTATTTAATGCATTTTCTTTTTGAATCTATGTGAATTGTAATAGGCACAAAATTGGATTATGACTTGAACGTATGACTTTTGCCGGTAAGAAGTTATGTTTTCCAAATAGCCTCATTCAGGAATAATGACTTTAACCATGGATCATATTAAAGTGACTTTTTCCTTTGGACTCTGTTCCTCCTTATACAAAGGAAGCCATAACCCAGTTAGGAGAAGAAATACAATGAATAGCAAACATTTCTGATGTTAACAACTGACAGCTAAATTCCGTATTTAAATGTAAATATCGGCTCACTGTTGTAAAACAATAACTAGGTGTGTTGTTTCATCTTTCTGTTATGACCATTAAGTTGTGTTTATTTGAAATCATATCGGTCCCTTAACAGTATATCATTCTACTTTGCAAAAGCCTGGCAATGATACATGGTTTTAACTGGGTGAAAAACAGTTGGTAGCAGGATAGTTACTATCTAGAACTGGAGAGGGAAACCCCTGTGTAAAATTTTTAGAGTCCTGAATATGTTTACATCGTCCAGTATATCAATGTATGCAGCTCTCAAGAGTAATCTTTTCTCTCTGAATAAAAATGTAATACCAAAGGTGACCAGAAGATAGCAATCTTCTCAAAGTCAAAACTAAAGTGTCAATTCTGCGCTCCTCATAGTTGCTACAAGTTAAAACAAATTAAAGAAAAACCTGAATAAAATTTCAACGCACGTTTGGCAAAACACCTTAAAACCAAATTTTAATAGATCCCATATTGCCACCTGTGTGCAAGCATCTCGGCCTGCTGTCACGCTCATAATTAGCTGAGAGCAGGGTGCTGAGGTTATCAATAGCCAACCCCATGTAAGAGGTCAGTGGTGCATGTCACAATGAGTGACCCTGAGCACAGCTGAGCCTGCTTAGGTAAGCAGTGCTTATCTTTTTATGGAACATGTCAAAATCTTACCGTCTATTGGGTCCCAACTAATGCGAGTGTAATACTTAAAGTATTAAAAAAATATCCAAGCTTTTGCAGAAAAGGTTTCCACTATCCTGGAAATTGTATTTAACAACGAGATATATAGAGTTAGTTTATAATAATTAATTTGACAGACTAACCTATTACTATTTCCTTTTATTACTTTCAACCCGATACTGCCACGACCGTGTTTCAATTGGCTAATGATGTGTTCTTGCTGATGTACAATGTTTCCTTTACATACAGTAAATGCATGAACCAAAAAACAATTTTTTGGTTGGCTCTTAGGAAACCATCCTCTTGTGTTGTTTTTTTAAACCCATCTCTGCTTCAGACTCACAGGTCTGTGGTGTTCATGATGCTGTTTATCCACATTTTTTCTCTTAAAGAAATCTTTAATCTCTTTACAAAACGCTGCATTTATATACTGACAGTAATTTACAAGAGTTTGGCCCCTTGCTAATGAGATACCTTATTCTGATTTAATTTAAAGGTAACAGACTAAAAGAGGCACAAATGGCTGCTAAATTTTCAAGAATACTCCACACATGTTGTATTTATGCAAATCTAATATAATACGTTAAAATTTGTGGTTTAAATGTCATCAAAAATGTGAAAACGTTCAAAAGAAAATTTCTGTATTAATATAAAAACAACACAGGTTAATTCAAAGGTATCTTTAATATCTCTGATTGAAATCTGTTAATACATACTTGGGACTGAAACTCCACCACAAAGTCTGGGGTTCATATCAATAGAAGAGTAGCATCGCAGCCACTCCCCACACCATGAATTATATTTAGAGCTCACCAACACGTCAACTTGTTCTGCATCCTCACTCGACTCTTCAGCTGCCTCTGATTTCAAAAGAAACGCTTACTGAGAAGAAGGCTTTAGGACTTCTATACTCATTCCAAAGTTTTTATATTTCAGGTTGAGCTGTAGAACATTTTTTAAAGTAAGATTTTGGTGAAGTCACAGCGGGAGGTATAATTCCAGTTGCACACAGCGTTCTGTGAAAACTATCTTGGAGAAGATTATCTTGGAGCTCCAGTTTCTTCTTGCATGGTCCTTCTGTGGGGCGAAGAGTCTCAGTCACTTAAAGGCAGAGGGAGATGAACATCATTAGGTAGGTCTTTCTTTAAGTAAACAGACATGTTGGATGAACACGTCATACTTTATTTGAGATCTTTATGATACCTGAAAACACAATAGGGTCTAAACTGTATAGTTGGGGATTTATGAACACTGCTTTCCCCCATTCTGTCAGTTATAGTGATATTTTTACCAGGTACGCAAATCTCAATGTGTTTCTGGGTATGTCTACTTTGTCGACAAGTGCAACTATTTTTAAAATAGTATGCGTGGCTCCGTCGGGCACAGTGTCACAAGATCCCTGGCAAGGTCAGCAGTCTCACCAAGTCTGCTTCAGGGCTCGCACTCACACAGTTAGCTTGTCCAGGACGTTCTTACCAGAAGCCATTAAGGGCTACCACATCGAGATAAACAAATGTTAACTTCATGATGGATCAGTATGATGAATGGCATGTCTTTGGATGGCTTATATTATCCGTTATGGTGTACCCTTTAACAAGGAATCTGCAGACTCCGTGACTCCGTGCATGAAGAACTGATGTATTTTGTTAAGAACTAGAACTATGAAGAATCTGCTAATTACTGAATTAGTTTTATCAACAATTTCAGACATGTTTTCTTCATTATGTTAGGAAAACACTTTAAGCATTGCAAAAGCACAAGTTAAATTTAAAATGCAATGGATGATATCATGTCTTATGTTATGATATGTTGGGTGCTAAAAATACATTTCTAGCTACAAAGCAATCATAAATTATTCTCTAAACCTTACAGAAGAAAATAAACTTCCAATGATACCAAGACATTTCTGGATGCTGTGGAGCCTCTAGAGATTAGTATGCAAAGAGGGTTAATTCATAATATGAAAACAATTACTGAAAACCTTGAGCCTCCACCCTATTAGATTTTTTACAACAGAGGCATCCTCGTATCTGTAATACGAAGCAGTACAGTTTTGCTTTTGAAGTCTGTAAAGACAGAAGTTGTCATTTTTAGACCAGATCCTCTTAAAAAGAAACTGCTAAGTCAACCCGTTAAACTTGATGTCCTTAAATTGGCCTCTGGTAAACAAACCTTGGTGGTAATTTGATCTCGATATGTCATTTAAGTCAATAATCAAAAAGGTCTCTATCCTTTTCTTTCTTTCACCTTAGGGATTTCACCAAAATTATAAATATTATCTCAAGGACAGATGCTGAAATACTAGTACATGCATTTGCGACTTCAAGTCTAAACTACTGTAACTCTATTAGCAGGATGCTCACAAAATGCAGTAAAATCTTCAGTTGATCCAAAACGCTGCAGCAAGAGTTTTAATAAAACTCAAAAAAAGATAATATCTCCCCAATTTTGCCTTCCCTTCATTGGCTACCTGTCAAACTTAGAATAGATTTTAAGATTCTTCTTTTGACATATAAAGCCCCCACTAATAAAGCTCCATCATACATTAGAGATCTGATTACTCTTTATGTCCCTAACAGAGAACTTTGCTCCCAGACTACAGGTTTACTTGTGGGTCCTAGACTCTCTAAAAGTAGAATGGGAGGCAGATCTTTTAGGCATCAGGCTCCTCTCCTGTGGAACCAGCTTCCAGCTTTAGTCCGTGAGGCAGACACCCTGTTTAGTTTCAAGTCTAGGCTTAAAACCTTCCTTTTTGATAAAGTTTATAGTTAGGAAGAGGTAGAGAAGACAGCCTAAACCACTTGGGGGAAGAACTCAGTCTAGAAGACGGTTCTCCTTTGCTCTATCTCTCTAGTGTCTTACTCTACAGGGTTAGGCTATCCTAAGCTATTTATGTAGTTATGCTGCTATAGACTATAGGGGTGTTAACTACCATTTTTTTTATTATCTCTATTTTGTAACTTTACAGAATCAATGTGACAAAGGATTAGGGAAAGAAAATACCAGGGGATTTGCAAAAATGTCACTACTAAACAGTAGTCCAGCAAAACAGCGATAATCTTACGCCACCTTTCATGATCCACTTGAGACATTGAAAACTCAATATGGTTTTGATGTAGTATATGGATCACAATAAAGTCTTCATCTGCTTTCAAATTTCTTACATTGATTAGAAGTCCCTCACCCAAATTTTGTCCTGATATCTACTCATCAATAACATTTCTATGGTGACTGATTGACATGCAGACTGAAAGCCGTCCATTCCAACATTGCTGCCTAAAATTAGTTATGCCATTTTCTTCATGGGATTTTAAATGTGTCCCAAAAAAAATTTACAAAATAAATATTCAGACAGCCATACTTATTGACCCATAATCAATCAGATGTAAAAGGTCTGAATCTGAGATCTGACATTCACTTTAACTTAAAAACAAAAGGGAAAAAAAATCTAGCATGAAATGCTTTAAACTCAGTAAAACATGGGTTTCTTAGAGTTTCAGGCTAGCCAAAATTATCCACTGTGGACCAAATTGTTGAAATATACATATTGTTTTTTGACTTTAGAAGTTACTTGTTTTTTATTAAACAATTGTTTTTACCATGCTTATCTGAATTTTCTTGATTTTTCTAGGTTTGATTGTAGGCTGTGTTGATTATCCCTGATCCCATATGGCGGACTGGAACTTGTTGGGGAAGCTGCTGGAGAGTGCCCAGGAACACTCCACCGTGGTGGGCAAGGTCTGGCTCACAGTGCTGTTTATCTTTCGCATCCTGGTCCTCGGAGCAGCTGCTGAGAAAGTGTGGGGAGACGAGCAGTCTGGCTTTACATGCGATACCAAGCAGCCGGGTTGTCAAAACGTCTGTTATGACAAGACCTTCCCTATATCCCACACCCGCTTCTGGGTAATGCAGATCATATTCGTCTCTACACCAACACTTATCTATCTGGGTCATATCATTCACCTAGTCCGCATGGAGGAGAAGGAGAAGCAGAAATTGAAAGACCTTGCCATTAAGGATGAAAAACAGCAAGAAGTAATTTGTTGCAAGCCCAAAAAGGCCTCTGTTAAGGACACCCAGGGCCATGTGCGCCTGCAAGGTGCTCTACTGCGAACTTATGTCTTTAACATCATCTTCAAGACTCTGTTTGAAGTGGCTTTTATTGTAGCTCAGTACTTCCTGTATGGATTTGAGCTGAAACCGATGTACACCTGTGACCGCTGGCCATGCCCTAACGTAGTGAACTGCTACATCTCTAGACCTACAGAGAAGACAGTCTTCATCCTTTTCATGCTGGGAGTTGCTTCTGTGTCCCTGCTACTTAATCTAGTGGAAATATACCACTTAGGTTTAAAAAAATGTCACCAGGGTCTTCGCTACAGACGATCAAAGATGGAAAGGGAAGCCACCAAAGCACTGAGTGAAGGTGTTATACCTTTTGTTCCAAACTATACCTACTTTTCAGGCCACTCTACAGCGCCAGAGCCTTTTCCTGCAGAGCCTGCTAATAGCCCCTACAACAGCAAAGTAGTTTACAAGCAGAACAGAGACAACATGGCTGTAGAGAGAAAAAGCAGATCAGAGGGAGATAATTTAGAGAAGACAAAAACAACCAGTCCTGTTTCTGAGAATCCTGCGGAAAACCAGCGTAGAAACAGTCAGTCCAGCAAGCACAGTAACAACAAAGGCAGGTTGGATGACCTGAAGGTCTAGGAACTTCTTGTTTTAAGCCAAAGCTCAGGGGACACTGGGAAAAAAAACAACAAAGCATGTTAGACAACTGTTAGTTCTAAAGAGGTTAGATTGTTCCAATCATTACAGTAAAATTCATGAAAAGAAGTAGTAAGAGGAAATTTGAAAGATTGAGAGTGTACAGAGGATATGACTAAGTAGAAAAAAAGTTTTACAGCCCGGAGACCTTTAGTCCAAAGAAGTCATGAACATCACAATCTATATCCTATTACCATCAGGTGAGATTTAAATGTTTGGGTCACTGAAAATAGATATCCAAAGTTTCTGTCCTTAAACTATTTAGTGCTTTAAGGCAACAGGCACTTTTTCACATGTGACTTTTTCACATGTTGCCACAGTACAAGTAAAATCTATAAAAAAACGCATTTCATTCAAAACAGCTCAAGCTCTTTGAAACTGAGGTCATTTTCAAGACTCACCATAAATAGTCAATTGGATACTGGCTCTTTTCTGGCCTAGCCTGACGCACTGATATAATGTAATCAAAATTATTCTTATGTATCTCCCGCTGTAAACTCAGTCTTGTCCTGCTGGGGACAAATATTTTCGAAAAGTCTCTGGCCCTCTAAAGGATTTTTCTTGATGCATTGTTTTGAATGTATCTCCAATCATTTCTAAATCAACTTTGTCCCGTTTCCTTTTTGGAGCAAAGTTGTTTGGTCATTTTGCTCTCACCATGTTTCACTGGCGGGTGGTGTGGTTTGGGTGACCTGCAGGTTATTTTAAACCACACTGTGTTTTGCCTATTAATCTCAAAGTTCAAATTTAGCCTAAATCGAAAAACACACTTTCATCTTCATAATTTTAGGCAGACTATTTGTGTTCATGTGTTTACCGCATTGCTAAACTCTAGGTTTTCAGTTGACCAAAACCGTTTTAGCTAAACTGTTTTAACAGTGATTCTTGAGATGTTCGAAGCATGGTTTTGGCTTTATAACTTAACTCTGCATTGATTAGCTCCACTTTCTATCTCTGACAAGTTTTTTTTTGTCTACTAAGAAATGCCATAGTTATGGTGTTGAAATACATGGTTAAATGAAAATATTTACTCACAAATGGATTCAATTTACTTGTTGGGTGAGTTCTCAACGCATTGTATTGTTATATTATATGAAATCCTAATAAAGTGCAAAAAAAAAAAAAGTGATGTGATTATAAATACATTTGCAAAGCACAGTGTATTTGCTGCAGAACAATATTAAACATGCTACCTAGATTCAAATTTGCAGCATGTCTGTTTAACATTTTAAATGAAAAAAAAATGTATTTGCTTTCTGTAAAGTTATTTATAGTATTCTCTGATAAGGTGTGTTTTTGTTGTCTACAAAGATAATTTACTCCAAGATAATATGTGATGGTAGTGTACAATAGCAAAGAACCGTGTTGTTTCTACTATGGTCGTGTTCACTGTGGGGCTTAAAACTTTTTTTGATTTATTTTGCTGTCATGGAACAAATGACAAACACAGCACTTTACATATAACCTACCTCTTGCTGCAGGCCTTTTGATGTTTTGTGAAATGCAAATGTAAATTGCAGACATACAAACACAAACTTCAATCTGCAGCTTGACAAGTAATATTTTTGCCACGTCAAAGCCCTCCTGCAAACCAATGTTCGTGTTGGTTTCCGTTTAAGATGTTTCTTAGCTCATCTATGATTGCCTCATTGAGTCATTTTTCAGATGAACAGAAAATAAGTACTTTGTTTTGTACCCAGTGTAATTTGCTCTGTTAAGGCAGCATGAATGTATTAATTTTTATTCCTGGAGTTTTGCCTCATATGTTTACTTACAGGTTATGACTTAAGATTACGATTGAGTGCTTTGACTGCAAATCACATGATGTAAGAACACAATCGTTAAATAATAACAGTTTAAAAAAAGCAAAGTTGATGTTCATTTGCAACTCTGTTTGCTTAAAGAAACTTAAATGCACCAACGTTCAGCCTGGCTGCTGTGATTAATGATTTCATTTGTATGGAGAAGATTTTCAATCTGCCCCTCATCCAATGTATTGTTGTCTTAAAGATGCTTCTAGCAAAATGTGGTGCCAATATATTTTTGGATAGTTCAGGGATTGTGTTTCTTTTTAAATCAGACAAATTGTTAAAAAAAACATTTAAAAAAAATGCATGTACATACAAGCTGTATTAAGATTCAAAACTAGATATGTCTGATCAGCCATTCATCTTTATTGCATTTTCTCTGGACTTAGATAGCAATTCTTATAATGCTTCACTGAAATAAATGTGTTTTACAAAAAGATTTTATGGGTATTTATTATAAAACTTTAATGTTTTTGAAATTCTCAAGGGAAAACACAATCAAACAGAGCCATTCAAACAAATATGATCATTTTGCTATTGGCATGAAAGTCCTACTTATTTTAGATTTTTAATTATGCTGCTGTACAGTTTATTTTTTAGGTCACTAATTTGTAAAAAAAAAAAAAAGAACATTGAAGAAACTGAAATATATTGTACAATCCAGACAGGGCCCTAATTTCCCATTTAGGCTCAAATTGTGACTTAGAGATATTTGAATTAAACCATCAGATTACAATATTGGAATGGTATCTTTTCTTTCCTATTCAATAGTAAGTTAAGATACATTCAAAAGTCCAGCAGTGCCTGGACCGGCTCGCCAGGTATTAAAAAGACAGAAATATGTGATCTTTAAATAAGTCGTAACTTGGCTCCAAAATAAGCAGCAGAAGCAACAGTGGTAGGTTTGCATCTTCCAACCTGCTTTAATTAAAAATCTTTAGGTAACCAGTTTTATGAGAAACATTAGCTTGAACTTTTCACACAATGCCTCCCTCAGCCAGGCAGCTGTCCCCACCTGCATGAAGACCGCCACCATCATCCCGGTCCCCAAGAGCTCGGCAGCGACAGGTCTCAATGACTATCGGCCAGTAGCCCTCACACTGATAGTCACAAAGTGCCTGGAGAGACTGGTTCAGACCCACATCAAAGCCAACATCAGCGTCACCGTTGATCCACATCAGTATGCATATAGGAAAAATCGATCCACAGAGGACGCCATTTCCTCCGTGGTCCACACTGCCCTCACCCACCTGGAGCAGAAGGATTCGTACGTCCGTATGCTGTTTGTGGACTTCAAATCTGCCTTCAACACCATGATTCCTCAGACTCTGATCAACAAACTCTCCTCACTTGGACTGAGCTCTTCCCTCTGCAACTGGTTCCTGGACTTCCTGACCAACAGGCCGCAGTCTGTGAAGATTCACAACATCTCCTCCCCCACCATCACCCTCAGCACTGGCTCCCCTCAGGGCTGTGTGCTGAGCCCCCTCCTATTCACACTGCTCACATATGACTACTCGCCTATCCATCCAGGCTGTCATATTGTGAAGTTTGCGGACGACACAGCAGTGGTTGGATGCCTCACAAACCGTGATGAGGCCAGCTACAGGCAGGAGGTGGAACACCTGGAGGGTTGGTGCAGAGAGAACAACCTCTGCATTAATGTAAAGAAAACCAAGGAGATGATTGTGGACTTCAGAAGGGGCAAGCATGCCCACCTCCCCCTGCACATGGGAGGATCTGCGATGGAAGTGGTCAACAGCTACAGGTACTTGGGTGTACACCTGAGTAACAAGCTCACCTGGAGCAACAACACTTCCATTCTGGTCAGGAAGGCGCACCAGCGGCTCTACTTCCTCAGGAGGCTGAGAAGAGCTGGACTCGGGAGCTCAGTTCTCACTTCCTTCTACAGATGTGTGGTGGAGAGCGTCTTGTGCTCCAGCATCAACGTGTGGCATGGAACCTGCTCTGCTGCAGACAGGAAAGCTCTGCAGAGGGGGGTGAAGGCTGCACAGAGGACTGTTGGAGTCAGCCTCCCCAGCACCACAGACATTTACACCTCCAGATGCAGGAAGAGGGCCTCCGGCATCATGAAGGACCCCACACACCCAGCACACTCACTTTTTGTCCCGCTCCCCTCAGGCAGGAGGCTGCGGAGCATCAAGTGTAAAAC
>JAVLVB010000078.1:1918373-1929335 GCA_032876305.1 Orestias chungarensis | reverse complement strand
TGTGTGTGTGTGTGTGTGTGTGTGTGTGTGTGTGTGTGTGTGTGTGTGTGTGTGTGTGTGTGTGTGTGTGTGTGTGTGTGTGTGTGTGTGTGTGTGTGTGTATGTGTGTGTGTATGTGTGTGTGTATAATATATATGTGTGCGTAAATAAATGGACCATATATGTAGTCAGGAATTTGCTAAGGGAAGTAACTGAATGGGGAAATTTTCTTGTGCTCCCTTCTTCCATTTCCTTAATCATACTAAAACAATATCAACAACAAAGTTCTTGGAAACACAGCTGTAAGTTCATTGACTCTGCAATGAGATTACAAAGTTAATTACTTCCTTTTCACTGTGCAAACGTTAAAGCAACAACGATAAAGAAGTTTCGGTTTTGGTCGATTTTGGATGCCAGAAGTGGTAGAGTTTTGCCTGAAGGACGACTACATTTCCCATGAAGAAAAGCGCATTGTGTCATAAAACCCTGATCTCCTGGTTGCCTGCAGTTGGATTGAAGTATCCAGTGGCTGTACGAAGGATGAAAAGCGATGAGGTGATGAATCTAATTGTGTCGACACGATGTCATATGATGATGTTAAAAATAAGAAATGGGGGAAGTGACGTATGCAGATTTGTAGCTGTTTTGTGCGGCAAGGTTCCTGCCACCCTCCTCAAACTTGCTCAGTGCTAGTCAAAGTGATACGGACCCCCTCTGGCTGTGAGAGAGGTGTCATTCAATGAGTTATAAGCCGACATATAATCACAAAAGTAATGATAATATTTTATGAAGGTTGAAAAGTTACTTTGTGTTGCTTTAAGATATGTAGGTGTAATTAAATTAATCTACACAGTTAGTTAATTGATCTACTTTAAAAAAAATTTGTAATTATAACCTCCCGTATTGAATAAGACTGTATATATCAATGGATTACATTATTGCTAAGGGAACGGCAGACATGCATGGTTATCAAAATGTTGTACAACTAACAAAAAATAAAAAAGGTTTTGTGTATTGTGATGCTGCCACCACTGTGATACAGTTTAATTTTTTGTTTAACTGTAAACAATATATGTCATATCCATACAAATCATGAACCTAGGTCAATAAAAACCTTTAATTGAACAAAAGCCCAAAACACAGCTTTGTTCATGTTTAATTAATCTAATCTATAACTAAGCATTGACTAATTGAATAATAACTTCAAAAAAATATATATATTGTGGCAAAGTGAAAGAAAGACATGCATTGTTTTCAAAGTATTCTGCAAATAGCAGAATAAAAAGTTTGTTGTGTATTTGTTTTGGAACCACCAAAGTCAGCTTGTAGATCTACGGTTTACTGGGAATAAATACAAGTTAGGTTTAGGTCTGACTTTAGGCTAGGACATTCTGTTAACTAAGTTTACATCTTAAGATATTACATTGGTGCCCGGGTGACAGTGTTTTTCCCATATTGCTTTGGGTTTGGCTAAATCCATCTCTCCTTTTACCTCTCAATTTACGTTTGAGCAGCTTTCCTGCCTTTTGAGAGGAAATTTGCGTAGCATTAACCAGCCATCATTGCTACACACGTTTTCAACCATTAGGGATGCTGTTATACCCCTTTTTACTTTGGATATTCCCATCTCTTCTCCTTCCTTCAGTCTGTTAATCCAAATGTCATTTTTTGCTCTTTTGGTGTTTTTCCTTGCTCCCACAAACCCGGTCTACATTGATCTGCCCTATCACAATCTTGTCTCACAAGTGGATTCCTTTACATGAACACAGAAGACATAAAAGGCACAATTCAATAAATCACTTTTTTTATTCTCATACATTTAGGCAAGAAAATAATCCGAACAAAGCAAACACCAAAGTATCACATATTTTGCAAAACGAGAATTCGATCAAGATGCTTTCAAAGCCGTGCATGGACTTTTCCCCTCGTTCTGTTAAGAGGACAGCAGCTTTTATGGGTGTTAAAAAAATATAAAGAATATTTTGCATAAGATATTTTTGCTGAATATTCTCGATTTGCAAAGATAAAAGAGTTGAACTTTGAAATCAAAGTATTTATATAAAAATAGCTTCAATGTACAATCAAACAAGAAGAAAGTGACAACACATGCAAAAATTCATAATCCATGCAAATCCTGCCATAGAACTAGATACCGTTTGCATTCTGGAATAATTTTATGACACTCTAAGATGTCATAAATCCAACATGACTGGAGGCAAATAGTTGCTAATGAAGTAAAACCACACCCCAATATAACTTTTTTCTCCACCAGAAAATAAACTTTCTTGATGGTGCTGAGGATCGTTTGATGACTTTATGGAAATGCATATTTACTTAGTAATAAACAAATATTAGGGAGAGATTATATATCAAAGAATAATGATGTATTATACTTTTTTCATATACATTGCACGTATAAACAGTGGCATATTTCTACATTTTTATTTTCCGAAGAGGAATGGTAAATTTTTTTAATTGAATTGTAAACAGTAAAAGTAACATTAATAGGATTGAACAGATATTTCACTCAGTCCTGGTCAGTCAACATAAATTATTCAGTTCGAAAAATAAAAATGATTAAAAACAGCAAGCACAACATTTCAGCTCGAACAGACATAACATAAAATGAATAAAATGAAACAACAGAGACTCTAAAGCTTTATAGGAATCTGTTATTGGCCCCAAGAGATGAAAAGCTGTAGCTGAAGCACTCCTCCATTTTTTCTTTTTTGGAGTTTGAGATCTAGTTGAGATAGAGGCACATCTACAGCTTGTAAATCTTTAACAACTGTGCAAATTGTTCATTGAGACAGAAGCAATAAGAAGAGAAAAACACAGGAGACCAAAAATACAGGCAGAAACACTGAAAGCAGTTTGCAGACGCTTTTGCAAAACTCGCAACAATGCTACACATACTCCGTATGCTCTAAATGCTGCAGATAATGCGAGTTATATATAGTTCTCATGATATACTGTTCATGTCTCAGGTTGAAAAATATCCCTTTAACCCATTTTATGTTTACACAAATGTCACCCTGAGATTTGATGAAGCAAAAATATCCTTCAAAATATTCAACAGTCCTAGAGCTCATTGTGTCCACAGAAGCCTCACAGATACACGAAAACCAACAGATTAAGACAGAGAAGTTTTAACCAATCGAATCGAACAGTAAAGTCACAGGAGGACGGGTTTATCTGAACATGCTGGCCTACCAAAGAAAAACGTGATATAGGGTAGCCTTTTAAAAAAGGAGTTATGAGGGCAGTATTTGGCCACTCCACGGTTTTTGGTGCAAATTTTTTTATTTGATAAACGGATGTTTTGCAGTATCAGTAATAGTTTTTTGTGTGTTTATTTTAATAATTCCATTCTGATACATTTTAGGTAATTATTTTTGCCAAATAATGGCATACGTTAAATAAAAAATTCAATTTAGCAGAAAGATTAACTTAAGGCAGCATTTCGGTCTATGCACTGGAGCTCCTTTTAAATGACTTACAGCACTTAGCCAGCGCTGCCTAGTGGCACTGCAGAGGCAGGACCAATCTTTAGTTTCTGCTCAACAAGTTGCTTAACACAAGCAAAGCAACATTAATCAATCTTTGTGATGAAACTCTTTAAGCTCTGACATGATCTATCAGCTTGTGAATATCCCGGGACTCTGGTATGTGATCTTTACACGATCATTTTTCCCTTCCACTTAACTTCCCATTAGTAGTATGTGTGGACACAACTCTCAACAAGCAGCTTCATTTTAAAATGACCTGAAAGAGTTTGTTCAAAAACATCTGTCTTAAATATTTCATATTTAGTAGAATCACAGACTAGATTTTATTAGCTGTCTACTAAGCTCATCAACATAAATAGAAATCTGACTTGATTGCCCAATTTTACTGAAACTTTTGACTCGTTTGATTTCTGTGCAAAACTCGAATAGATATTTAGTCACAAACACAAACCCAACACCCCTTTGGTTTTTCAATCTTCAAATGCAGGCCTGGGATAGCTAATCAGCTATTTATTTTTTTTTTTTTATGTTGACACATTTTCAGGAACATGTTTATGAGTAACTTTTCAGAAAAGACGGCTACAAATATTCATTAAATAAAATGAAATTAATGTATATTACCCATCTATTGTAATGTGCATTGGTAAAAAAAACTTGGGACGGGTACAGCAGCACTACTGGCTTTAGCCCAGGGGCTGACAAACTCCTAGATCAAGCCCTGGTTATTGCAAATGTTTTTCAAAATGTATAATTTTCAGTCAGATAAACTGATCCATTTTATGGCTTACAGAACATCAACACTACACTACTCTTCAAAGCAATAACTCTTTTTTTTTCCATTAAGCTGAAGTTTTGAGCATACCGAACACGTAACAAGTAAAAGAGACAAACTATCGTACATAGTTTCATTGTAAGTGAACACTAACCTGATCTACCATATGCATTAACACATTCAGACGCAGATTCCTAGTCAGTGTCATATTGACTTTATAGACTTGTCTGTTATTTATCTCATTTGATACATTTCCTAAATCCGACTTATTTTCTAATTAAACAGCAGCTACATGGGAGAATAAGGGTGAAATGCATATTGAGATTTCAGGAATAACCCTCCATCTGTAGTTAAAATGAAAAACATACCAAATGTGTTGGTCAGTCATTATACCTTCTCTTGTGTCTTTACACAGAATTTGAAACACTCCTCAGCGTCAAAAATGCTTTTCCCAATGTAATTGGAAAAGGAAATGAATCCTGTAGTACGAGTCAGAATTACATTAAAGACTCCCTTATGCATCCTTTTACTTATTGGCCTTCAGTTTGAGCTGCGCAACCCTGGCTTGTCCTAGCTTTTTCTGAATGTGGACATGTCGCTCAAAGAAGCCGACTATGGCGGGCTCGTTGAGCAGCGAAGCCAGGACTTGCTCAAAGGAAAACGACCAATCCGTTTCCGCCTGGTCTGCCGCACCCTCCTGGCTGTTATTAGAACTGGAGGTGCCTAAGACTTTCGGGTTTCCGGAAGCTTCTTCGATTGAAGGCGCAGCCGCAGAAGTGGTGGTGCTGACTGGCTTTGCGGCCTCAGGAGGAGGGCTGCTTGGCTCCTGCAGCCTCCGCCCAACCTCCTCCATCCTCAGGAGGAGGCTGGTCACGTGGGCAACGGCCCGATACAACAACTCCTCCTCTGGGTCACCATGAAAGATATTGTAGAGGGTCTTGGAGAACTGGATGAACTGAGCCTGAGATGGGATAGTTCAGTTGGGTCCTTTTTGTATTAAACATAAAAAAAAACATGATTTGATTAGTTACCTGATTAATTCTTGGTAGATCCTTGATTGTTTCCTCCTTCTTAAGGATTTCATTTTGCCATTGTTTCAGGTAGACCTGGAGGTCAACCTTTCCTCTGCCTGTTGTATTTCCAGGAAAAATAGAATCGGATAAAATAAAGCAAGAAACCCAATTCAGGATATCAGGCTAACTTTACATTTGTTATATGCAAATATCCTTCTTTTCCAGACCTAAATTTACATCACACATTACATTACAACAATTCACTATAAACCTGTGGCACATATTTTTATTTTTGAGGCTGCAAAACCCTAGAATGTAGGGAATCATGTGAGCAAGTGAATGAGTGAGCTAGGAATCAAGGGACTAAGAGAACAAGGAAGGAAAGCATGAGAGTTAAAAGTTAGCAAGGAAGGAAAAAGCACATGAAAGAAGAGTAGCATCTTAAGAAATAAAACTAAACAAGAGAAGGAAACAGTGGAAGTATACAACAGAAAAGTATGGTACCAAAAGAAAGAAGGACAGAAAAAGGAAAGAAATGAACGAAGGAATAAAGCAAGGAAGGTAAAAAGGGACAGGCATGATGAAGTAAGGGAGAAAACAAGAGAGGCCACATGGAGGTAACACAAAAAAAAAAAGTCTAAAAGACACAAGAAAGGAACAGAGGACAGAAACAGACAAGGAAAATGGATTTAAAAAAATGGAAAAATGAGGACACATGCATGAAAATAAAGACACAGAAAGAAACCAAGAGACAGAAAGGAAGAAAATGATGATAAAATGAGGTTGGACACAATAAAAAATGACAAAAAGACAAAAAGAAAAGATTGAAGGAAGATTTTTTGACTATGAAATGGGGACCATTGAGTTTTCCTGTCTGCTAATTCAGACGTAGTCCTACCTCTTTCAGGACTTTTTCTTATGACGCCATCTTCTGGAAGATCAAAGGCTGAAGAAAAAAACAAATAGGTGAACCGTTAACCTGTAATGAGGCGCACATTCAGACAAGTCATGGGACTGAATCGCGAGAGACTAGTTAGAAAAAACGTCTGAGTTTTTAGGGAGAAGAAAAAAAGTAGAAGCTAACCAGCGAGTCTAGTCAAGTTAGAGGAATCCCCAGTGGTGGGAAGAAATTGATGGACTCTTTGTTCCTTTAGATGCAAAGGACTACCTGTGAAAGCTAAAAGAGATTGAAAGGAGACAAGACAGAGGTTTGCAAAGCATTTATGCAGGTTAGAAAAGGACAGAAATGATAAAGTGGACAGAATCTGACAGCATAGTTTGGGAACGTAAAGACTTGAAAAAAAACAGTTCCACATTTATGAGCAAATGTTATTATTCTGTCATCTTTCTGCTATTTCTGTTATTTTGAATTTTTTTTTTTAAGTACTGCACTTAGATTTATATGTTTGGTTGAGCTCATTTTCCATTGCATGAAAATTGTTGTTTTAAAAGTTTTTAATTTTCCGTTTCCCTCATGGTTTCTTACATCTCTATTTATTCTATTTTTTTTCACCAGGTTACATTAATGTAGCGTAAGCATTACTATTAGTGTCTTCCAAAAGCATTCATGCACCTTTGACTTATTTTTACTCTCAGCTACAATTCATTAGTTGTTGTTGTTGTTTTTGTTTTTTGACGGATCATCGTAAAATAGTGGTTGTTGTATGCAATTTATTTTTCCCCCTCTAGGGATAATGTAGGAAAACATTTCAATCCCCCTCATCATAAACACGTTAATTTAAACACTATGTTTTTGCTTGTGTTAACTTGTTTGAAAAAAAATGTTTTTGAAGACTTTGAAGATCTAACCCCTACTCGTGACCACATGTGGGTGCAGGCATGCGTGTAACTTTCATGCATTAATTAAACAACTATCCGGACAAGCCAAGCAATATTATTTCATGTGCTTGATGGCTTCGGTGCAGCACGAGTGGCACAGTGTGACATTCACACTTTTAATTCGAAACACAACCCTCATGTTTGGTCAATCCGATTTCAAATTACAGGAATTTAACCGTGTAATCTACCACGGTCCAGCATCAATCCCCACTTTTTTTTATTTTATCCGAAGCTTGGAGGATGGGTATGCAGCGAAATTGAGTACTCCTGCTTTGCTTTGACATTTAAGGGATTGAAATGTTTAATTCACTCATGCAAACTAAGCGTAGATTACGTAACTGAGCATTTGCTGCCCTTTGTGACTGATAAGTGCACCCAGCTGCTGCAACTTTTGTCAGCAGTAAAAGATTCTCCAGTCAAAGAGCAAATGATTCAATTTCCTGGATCAATGAAGTGTCTGGAGCAGCAAATTTTGCTTGCCAAGTGGAAGCAGACGAAAAAACAGCTCTCAGTGCCTGAGTTAGACTGGACCCCAGCATCAAAACTGACGAGTAGCACCCTTATACGAACTGTCCTTGGTGCTGAAGCGTGGCGTTCTCTCCACGAGACAGAACACAGGCTGTGCTGCTAGACGATCATTGGCCCGACGCAGCACAAGCAGTGACTCAGGGCTTGTCTGCGGCTAAGCTGTCAGTTGTAATCTGGGCAGCTCTGTCACCGCGCGGGTCCTGTTTTTAGAGGAGCCATCCCACGGCAAAGAAGCCCTCGCGGCTCATGACATCCATCGTTGCCATGGCAAGTTCCTTCTTTCAGCATGGGCTATTCTTACCTCCAGTCTCCGAGCAGGCGGTGACACATCACGGAGATAAGAGCCAAAGGGCTTAGAGTAGAAATCCAATATTTTTTTAAATGACAAGTCATGTTTTCACGTCATGTAAAAAAAAATCATAGCTGGTTTAGGAAGGACTGACTTTGGCTTTCCGTTACTTCACAACTGTGATTCTTAGACTGGTGCATCACTGCCGTAAAGTGATGCATGTGAGAAAAAAAGTGTTGAAACTAAAACAAAACATTTTGTCTTGAAACTGGAGGGATGAAATTCAGGGAGTGATTTCTGGTGCTTGATCAGCATCAAACAACGGGAGGTTGTGCTTCAAAACTCTTTTTTAGCCATGCTTATGTCAGCTGAGAGTATTTTAACTACACTTTCTATTCTTAACTGAATTAGTCAATGAATGTTTTTAACCTATGATTGTATTATTAACATCTTTTAATCGCTTACTTTTTAATGTTTTTTTTTTAATTCTTTTTTGTAAAGCAAATGAATTCTCTTATACGCAAAATTAGCCTTTTCTTCAGTTTACCTACTCTGCATAAGAAAAGCATCCCATTAACAATAATACTCCCATTACTGTGTCACATTTGGGATGATGTGTTCAGTGGCATGTGGAGGGTTTGGTTTTATCAAACCAAAGCACCTTATTTTGTCCACTTGATGAGAAACAAAAAAAAACAAAAAAAAACGTAAACTAAAGTGGGATAATATAACTTTCTTTCAATCCTGCTTTAAGCTCTGATTGAATGCTTTATTGAACAGAAAGAGCTGAAAACTTAAGAGCCCTTTTTTGAGATAAATAAAAGTTGTTTGAAGTTGATGTTACACATTTCTACTACATTCTTTTTGACCTGTCTGCTTTATGATGCCGTTTATTTATTAATATTCTCAAACAAACTTTTGAGGTATTCATAGAACAGCTGCCTTTATACTGATAATACACACTGATGAACTCTTTTTACTAATTAGATATGTCGTAATAAGATGACTTGAGGAATAAGTTGCCTTGGATTTTACATCAATGAAAAAAGTGAGAGTGATGCATTATCTTCTTACAAGTTATGTGCTACTTTGAGTTAGCCTATGACATAAACTCGCAATAATATACTAAATTTTGAAGCTGAAACGTTACAAAATATGTAAAAAGTTAATATGATGTGAATGCTTTTGCAAGACACTGTTGTCAACACGCCCAGCCAACAGCTTAAATGGGAAAACTATGACAAATTGTAACATTGGCCCCTGCTGTCATTTTCCCAGCTTCTCCTCACTAACCTGGTGGCAGGTGGAGCTTGAAGAGAAATGTCAGCTTGTTTGTAAAAGATGCGCCATATAAAGCATCTGTGGAAACAAAGTATTTTACAGTACAATTGCGAAAGAGGGGAAATGATGCAATAGATGATGGGAGAAATCCCAAAAAACGTACCGAGAGTGTAGCAGAACTCCTTGAAGTTAATGAGGCCATCCTGGTTCTCGTCGATGAGGCGGAACACCCAAAGGGAGAGGGTGCTCTTAGAGGCGCAGAAGGCCCAGGGCTCCAGCAAGGAAAACAACTCGCTGAACTGCTGGAAGCCCAGCTGGTACTGCTCCAAATACGCCAGACTGGGATCATGATGGAGCAGAGCTGGACTCTTCATCGTCCAGTAGCAGCTAAGGAAATGCTGCCTCTGGAAAGCAGCGTGACCTGACAATTATTTATGTTTTTTGCTTTTATTTATAAAGAAAGGGCTGTTTCATTATGCATCTACTCACTTTGAACAGGTTATAGAGCTCCTCAAGCTGTGAAGCAGTAAATCGGACTTCTTGGGACACCACTCGGATCTGAAGTGAAATATTAAATGTGTCTTTAATTCTGTGAAGACAATACAATGACATAAATTACAGAAATCTTACTTACGACATTTTGTTTGGTTGTATCCTCTAGCGTCTGGATCACATATAGCTTGTTTCTTTTCCTCAAACTCTCAACTTCCTCTGATCGTAAATGTCCATATTTCTAGCAAAGGACGAGGTCGGTGATGTCAAACATAAAAAGCAAAACGATGCAGATTTATAGTGAAACGGGGACAGTGTGATACCTCATAGGCTTCTCGGATCAGCTCGCTGATATCCAAACTGACATGAGACGCTTTGTCATTGTTGCCCACTGAAGCCTGCTGCACTGTTGCAGGCAACGGGCTGTCTTTGTTGGTCACGCTATCAAAGAACCTGAAGTAACATCATCAGAAACAGATGTAGCATAGTTTATAGAGCACCTGAAATGTGATAACCCCGCTTGTTTTTGTGTGCATTCACACCTGTTGAGGATGGTGACTGCTTCTGCGTCATCGTTGCAGGCAATGAGAGCCTCCACGTTGTAATCCAGCACAGCCAGGCCGAGCTGCAGGATGGCTTTGATGCCGTCGTAGAAGAAACAGTCCACCACGTTGACGGCGCTCTCAATGGGGAGGACGCTGATGAAAAGCGTGAGGAACCACGACAACGACACGGACGAGAAGAAACTCAGATCCGTCATGTGCTCAACCAACTGCGGCAGGTTTTCTCTGATCAGGTCCTCGAACACAGCCTGATCAACCAAAGCCCCTGAAAAAGAACAATCATTGTCTATCTCAACCGTGTACCAATAAGATAAAAAGATGTGGCATCCACTGCTTCTAGTTTCACCAATAATTCGCCGGTTAAAATAGTCGGGCAGCATCCTCTCACAGACGGCTACCAGCAGCCAGAAAGCCTCCTCTTCTTTAGCATACAGCAGCAGGACGGAGGTGAGGATGTTCATGGCCTACACAGAGCAAACAGCACAGGAATTCAGCCGTTTCACTGCACAGTGCTGTCCAACCTCCGGTACCAGGACTGCACTAGGCAGCGACTCAAAAACTGATTTCCATTTTCCACAGGATTGACCGCAAGTGTGTCAAGTTTCTATGACAACAAGGCATTTATAGTAGCCCACGATGATTGTGTAACACAACCAGAGTAAAAACCAGAAACAACAGGTTTGTGGAGATTCAATTA
>JAVLVB010000078.1:1866123-1909770 GCA_032876305.1 Orestias chungarensis | reverse complement strand
CCCCCCCTTCAAACGCCGCCAGCGGGTAGGCTAACCAGCAACAACGCTGAGGTAAACCGTCATTAACAGGTGCTTAAATGTGACTAGCTATCCCCCTACAAGCAGCGGGGCTGAACACACCAGAGGAAAGGAACCGCGAGCCGCTAACGCTACCTGTCAGCCCGCCGCCTCCTTCCCCGTACCCTCGTCTCCTTTGCAGTACGAAGTATTCGTTATCCCTCTCTGTCACCCACAGTTTGAAGGCGTTTTTCAGCAGGATTTCATCAGGTTTGAGCCACATGTTTCCCACGCTGAAGGAGTTCTCATGTAAATCCACCTGACATGTCACGGTCTCCAGCAAAAACACCCCCGAACAGGAGCACCAAAGACATTTGTTTGTGTCCGAATCCCTCCCTTCCCACGTCGACAAGAATTACTGCCAGGCGCGCAGGGCATCATGGGATTGTAGTCTCTGGCGAAAATGGGACCCAGATAAGGTGTGTCCAGAACCAGACCAAAGATGTTTGTGTCCCTGAATTTGACTTTGGGTCCTTAAAGCAATCATCATTTCACCACAGCTCAACAAGTGTCTGCTTTATATCTTTAATGTTTAAAAGTTTACATTTTAATTTATGTAACTCAACCAAAAAAGAAGTTTGTAAAACTTCTTTAACTGCAACATGTTTTGTCTTTAGTCAGCACAATGCCTTGTTTTGAAACAGATCAAATTATGAATTAACTATGAATTAAAATCAATAAATAAACACAGAAGGTATAGGGCCACTTCGTAATCCCCCTTACATTAAAAAGTAAAAGAATTCATTGCAAAAAAACATAGTATTTCTGATCACGAGACAATAACTAATAACACAATAGCTATAACACAATAACTACACAATTACTACTAATAACTTAAAAAAATTAAATGCTTTATTATTATTGATACATGCAGATTCTGAAGTATTTTAGTTGAAGACTGTGGTGAAGTTCTCTCATAAGTTAAGGTGGTACAAATCTGTTTATATTTAATAAGCATTTTTTTTTCTTCATATGACTGGTTGCAGATTCGACATAAACAACTAGTAAATGTTGTATTCTGCTTGTCTCACCTTAAATACTGACTTGTCTGTACAAGGAACCTGCATCCTCTCTGCAGTCCTTTTACCATAGTTTGCTCAATAAACTCTCGTTATTGGATGGAATCAGTTTTGATTTTATTAACTCTTCTCCCCTCTGTGGTTGGTTGCAATGATGACCAGGGTGTACTTACTGTAGGCTGTATTGCAACTTGGAAAGGTTTTTTGCAGATGTGCCATTCAGCAGTTTAAGAAAAGTTTAATTTAAAAATCAACGGAATGCAAAACATGAACCAGATTGAAACTAAACACTTGCTGAAGATCATTGAAAGTGAAATCTGGCCATTCAATTCTGCAACGATCCTCTTTACACTTCTATTTGTTTTATGCAGCAAATCTTTCTCGAATTTCAGGTGGCCGTCAGGCATACAGACTGCTAGAGGCCTTTTTTGCACACACAACATTTTATGAATTTGTCTGAGACAACTAGCTTTGGACATCTAAATAAAAAATAAGCTACAACTATTTCTAGAACAGTTATTAAGATGCTAACTTTAGAAAGGAAGTTGCTTATAAAAACTGCATTTTCTTCTCCAGTGACTTCTTTATGTTAAGTATCATGGTCAACTGTTAGTGCTTGCAAATGAAACACTTAAATCAATGGTATAAATAATGTAACATTAGTTACATCCATTTTAAAACATGCTAAATTAGACTGAGGTCAGAACATGCTTGAGGATAAATTCTGAAAGAGTGGAACTTGATCTTAACTGCTGCCTCAAACAATGTGCAGTTTTTATTATATGCCTTCATTTATGATTTGGACAAGATTCATATAGTAAAAAATGATCATAATAATGCATATATCCATCCATATTCAATGGGTTTGTTTGCAAAATCTCAGTTCTGTTCTTCAAGTCATCAGATGAACTCAATAAACTACACCAACCCCTGCTGGGACCACAAATTACTTTACTAATGTAGCAATGTATAGGCAGACATAAAAAATGTGCCTCAGGCATAAAGGAAAATTGTATCTAAAACATATTTTCTTGCAATACATCAATAAAAGTAAGTTCATTTTTTTCTGTAGCTGTTTTGAAATACTTTCCAGGTTGCATTTAAATTGTTCATCTATTTGAATCAAATGTGACCACATCCTTGATAGTAACAGGATTATTCAGAGCAGCTTGCATCTACATATATTGTAAATCAAAATAAGCATTTTCCAGTCAAGCAGACAGATAAAACTGTTTAAGTCAAATAATTTGAATATTACATCCATTCATAAGAAAAGAGGAAAGGTAAATCTGTATGGCAAACTTATTTAGCATTAAATAAGCAGACAATGCAGCTCACATGTCCAAAGTAAATGTTATTCCTTATCTATGCTAACAAATAATCTTTTAAAACTAAACAAAAAATACATTCATCCACCACAGCCAATAGTTAAATTACTCAGAAAACCCTTCTGTTATTGACAAAACACTCGACACATTTACATGCATTGAACTTGCAGTCCACTTCACTACTCACTGCAGCTGTTCTAATTTTTATAAACTTAATTTTAGAAATGCTTGGTATTTACGAAATAAATTAATCGGAAAGCATATTTTTATAATTTAGAATCACTAAAGTCAATGTTAAATATTTAGAATCAGAAAAAGCTTTATTGCCAAGTATGTTATTGGGCATACAAGGAATTTGTATGTATTAAAATAATACTAGTGAGTCCTTTTAACTATGTATACCATTGCTCTGTTTGTTCAGATTCATACTTATATCCAATCTATTACTATTTTATCATTTTTGGCCAGCAATGCAGTTGACATTTAAACGTTTTGTTAATAGGATTAATTTTGACGCATAGTTAAAGCAAGAATTACTACACTACACGCAATTTAAATTTCTTAAAGTATTTATCTAGCTAAAATGTTTTTGAATGGAGATGATTCAGTTTTCTACACATCTGCTCCTTCTTCAGATGTATGGAAACAATTTTTCTATTTGTTCCAAACTTGGTCATTACCCGAACCCTGTTTTAAAACTGGATTACAATATCCAGAAAAAAAGTTTGGGATTTTTTATAAAAATTTGCCTGCAAAACAATTTACGTAATGGTGTGCTGACTGAAAAGGTGTCCTAACATCAATCAATTTTATTTGATTTTTGAGCAATCAAATTTATTTTTTAACAATTTGATTTTAGATTTGATATTGATTAGTATTTTTGATTGATTGAAATAGTGCACTAACATAAACTAATCTTGAAAAGCCAACATATAAATGTTTTTATCTTAGAAATAAATCATTTAGTATTTTCCTTCCCAAATTAATTGCGGCTTTCTCTTCTTTATTTTTATGTGATCATAAAAATAAGATTAATGAAATCAGTTGATTATATGCTATAACCACCTGCCATACCGGGGCCAAACGTCGCCGTGATGACGTCACTCCGACCATGAGCGTGAACAGTTTAGCGCGGATTTTTTTAAATAGCAGATTCCAGTTTATATAGACCAACACGTTGTGCAGAAAGGTTAAGTTTTTAATTTGAATATATATATATGTATATGACATTTTTTTATTTTCTTGGGTTACATTTTTTAAAACAGGCATTTTATTTGTGTCTTGTTTAAAATAACATGATGACGCCATAAAACATAACCTAACGGTTTGTAACTTTAGCCAGTTTCCGAAATGTACCGTTCTACTAAAAATGGATGTTTTATTATAAATTGCCAACTCTAACGCAAAAGTACACTCGAACTCTTTGTTAGCTGTCGTGGATCGTTTTAGCTTCGTGAAACACATCGAGGTAAACACGCTAGCATGAGCTAACAGCCGCTAAGCTAGCTAGCGATGGACGGGGGCAGCTCGTCGTCTTCCTCTTCGGTGGTAGCTGCCCGTCCTCGAGACTCGTTCCTCCAGAGGACGTTGGAGCGCTTGTCGTCCACTCAGAGCCTGAGACTGACTCCCGAGGAGGCGGTTCCCGTCGCCGTGGTTTCCCTGCAAAGGTATCTGTCCGAGCCGACCGACGGACAGCCGCAGCCCGACAGCTACAGCTACGACGTGACCATCACGGATGGGGTCTGGAGGGCCAAGTGCTTCCTTCGCCCCGACTTGAACCGCCTGGTTCACGCGAACGTGCTCAGGACCGGAGGTGACGTCAGTGTCAGACAGTGCTGTTTTGTTTACAACGAACGGAGACTCAGGCATGGCTACATTTGCATCGAGGAGCTGGAATGCGGCGCGGGGACGTCCTCCATCCTGGCCGGCGTTCGCAGCGTCGGCTCGCTGCCGGCTCTGGTGAAACACGGCATGGAGAGCAGCCTGGTGCTGCAGAGCGACGTTCCCCTGCAGGTCGGCCGCAAACACTACCTGTCCCTGTGGAACAACGACGACCCGGAGGGAGAGGTGTGGAGCTCGGGGTCTGCCACGTTGGACCCGGTCCTGGACGGTGAGGTTTTGGGTTCCTTTGCCAAAGATCGTCCTGTTATTTTGTTTAAAAAAAACAAAACTTTTCTGTCCCTTAAGTTGACCTACAGCCCTACAGACTCTCTGCAGTTGCTCTTTAAAAGGGGGGATTTAGCAGGTGTTACATCTAATAAATTACAAAATCAATAATTTTTTATTGATTACAATAAAAAAGTATGTTTTTAAATGATCTTCCTCACTTTTTCTTTTTTAAAGATTTAACCTCCTAAAACTTCTCATACATCTGTTATTAATCAGGGATGCACCGATGTATAGGTCACTCTGTAAATCACGATACGGGTATATCAGAAACAGGCTTTATCGGCCAAGTATCCTCACACATACAAGGAATTTGTTTTTGGTTACACAGATGCTTGCAGTGCAGTTGTGGCAAATGACCAATATTTTCCAATTGTGTAAATGTTTTCCTTTTTTTACCGATGTTACTTCTCTGCTACAACAATCCACAATCCTTGACCAACCCTCTTCTATCCATTAAATACAAAACATCAACAAGATGAAAATGGATGTTAGATGCTAATACCAGCCCAGTTTTAATACCGGTGTGTTAAAAAATGACAATCATCGGTCGATATCTGTGTAAAGGCCAATATATTGTGCAACACTTCAAGAAAATGTAGCAGGTGCTTGAATCAGTCACACAAATGGCGATATATTTATATATATATATATATATATATATATATATATATATATATATATATATACACACAACTGAATTATTTAGATGTTTATTGCAAAAAACAATTTCATTACCTGTGTCCAGGAGAAAAAGAGAAACCCTGATCATTTGCAACATCTTTATTTCAGTGTCCAAGGTTACTCTTCTTAGTACTCTGGATTCATCCTTTAGAGTCTCGTGGAAACCTCTCCCCATCCTGGTGAAGATAATCCAAAAATCCAGGTTAAGGTATTATGGGAAATTTGGCCTCAAGATAGATTATCCCTACCAGGTGAGTTTATCTTTGTTTTATTTACCAATTTTTACTTGATCTAGTTTTTTTTTAATGTATTTATTCAATGTATTACTGTAACGCTACTTCCTGACGCATGCGGTATTTAAACAGGTTTTGACCACATGCTTTGTGATTATTTTTTTACATTTTTTTCAGGCTTATTTTGAAGTCGCCGACCAGAGCGGCACGATGTCGCTTGTTCTCTGGAACGAGCTCTGTCCCGAGTATTACCAGTGGATGAACGTCGGCACAGTGTTGTACCTGCAGAACTACACCTTGAAGCAGAGTTATTCAAACAGATCCCATCCACATATGGACCACCACCGTATGAAAAACTTCACCTCTGTAGGTATGGACCCAGCAGCATTACGTTTAGCTAAATACCAAATACCCTGATAGAAAAGCCAGGACACGGAAAAATGTTTATAACTGCTATTAGGTTCTTAAAAGTTCAGATGTTTGACTATAGAGTTATTTTTTTGACGGCGCGTGGACCCTGGTCTTTTTATCTATCAAATGTTCCATCTACTTGTAAAGTGATATTTTACTTTGTGCTTTACTTTGTTTCTACAAATGTTCCTCCACCAAGAAATCTGCCTGAACCCTCGCAACCCAGCTGCGGTCATTACTTTGGTCTCACCGAAGAGTGTCCTTCCACAGTGGGGGCTGCCGGAGGTGTCCTACCAGTTTACCACCAGGTGATACTGGCCACTGTGTTAATAAGAGTCAATAATCAATGCACTTGAGCACGTTTTGATACGGTAATCTCAACCGTTTTTTGTTTCTTATGATTCCTACAGGTCAGAGTTGGAGAACATGTCCAATGGTTCAGCGTGCGATGTCATTGGTTTGGTAACGTTCGTAGGCCGCGTCGAAAGAGTGAAGAGTAAAGGGAACATGGGTAAGAGGGGTCGTATTTTATTTAGAGACTGTTCTGAATTTTACTTTAACCTTTCACGTGATTGCTGTGCCTTACCGTTTTAGCTCCAGAAAAATACTGGTCGTATCGCTGGGTTCACACGGTGGATGGAACATCTGAGCGCCCTTTTATCCTGCAGCTTTTTTCCTCATCGCAACCTGAAATCTTCAATCAAATCTGTCCAAGTAAATTGTAACCCTCATACTTAAGTTCATCTAGACATTTCACTTTGTGTCGTTGTTTTGGAGAAATGGTTAAAAAAAAATGGAAAGATCCCAGACCTACTACAAACTCAGTTGGCAGCCTAAACCGACAGGTCAGGCAAGGAAAGCTTTACTTAGAGAGGATCTGCAGAGATCCAACTCAGAGAGAGGAATCCCTCTCTGTGAGCCTGGGTTTCTAGGAAGATGTAATAGAAAAAAAAACATGGAAAATGCAAAGGAGACTAAAATTAAATATTTTCATCCAAATTTAAAAAGCTAAGTAGGGACAACTTTAACATTACGCAAAACCCCTGAACACACACCGCACACTCTGCAACATGGTGGTGGCAGAAGCATGCTGTGGGCAGATACTTTTCTTCAGAAGGTTCCCAGAAGTTGTCCTAAATTCAGAGCAGTCCTTGAAGATGTCCTTTTTGACCTTGGAAAAAAAACAATTATGACTGGGGTAGTCAGACTGGCCCAGTTAAAGTCTGGACCTAAAGCTAGGTAACAATCCTGGAGCCTAAAAAGTCTTGAGTGTTTTTTTTTTCCCCTTTGAAGTTATGAGGCTTAATATTAAACTCCCCTTTGACAAACACGCCCTTCTCTGTAAAAGAGCTCACTGTGTGAAATAAAGCTTCAAAGGTCATTTGGGGTCAGACTTTGCAGAGCAGCTCGGGGTATAAATGCTGAGGTATATTTATTATCTTCATAGTAATGTACTAAACAAATAATTTCTGTTGATATAAAACCTTTTGTCTTCCGCAGTGACCTACCTTGTCTGCACTCAGATGAGGCTCTGCCAGGTGGAAGGTTCCCTGCCGTATCTCACCAGCAGCTGTGAAACAGAGGTCTTCATCACAGGTTAAGTGTACCTGCTGCAGTGATCGTCTAACAGCGTCGTCAGAGAACAATAGCAGGACTGACTGTTGGCCCTCCAGCAGGTTACCACAAGGGCCAGCCGTATGTGACTGACCCCAGGGTGAAGAGCTTCATTCAGTGGACCAAGACTCTGAAGGACAACGTTGTTCTCCAAAAAACGTTCGTCGGCGGCCATTATTGCTACCCCCCTCCCCCAAGGAGATTCTCACAGTCGTCGATGGATGTGTCAGGTGAATCTGTTGTTATTGTTCTTGTGAGTCTTAAAGGGTTTAACAGATATTGTCAATAGATTTTGTTTTCTTCAAACGTGTTTCACTTATCATTTAAGGTCAGGTTCCTTTAGTTGCTGCATCCGACCTGAAGAGGGAGCTGGAGAGCCTTCAATACAGGGAACATAAAAAACTTGCAATTCAAGGAGAAATCTCAGCGGTGCGCTACATAAAAAGCCCGAACACAATTACACAGGTGAGAGGCGACTTTATTTTAAAATGTTTAACTAGCAATGGTGGTGATTGTAGTTTGATTATTTTTAATAATTGTTTTTATTGTTATTAATCAGCCTGAGCGGGGCGTGTCAGAACCACATGATGATCACTCAACAGCTCAGCCAACAGCACAAGCCTGTGTTATGTCCCCCTCTTCTGACTGGAGCAACGTCACCACAAGAAAGAGGAGAAATATGTCCAGGTCTGGTTTTATTCCCAAACTTTATGTGTTTGAAGTGAATATTTGATGAATAATTGTACATTTTACCTATTCTTTTCCAGTAGAGTCGCACCCTATTCCTTATACAGTGCAAGCACCCCAGCTAAAAGGTAATTCATCTGTAATTACAAGCATTTATTTTATTTTTTACTCAACCACATTTAGCTTATTTACCTCCCTGAAGGCTGGAATACAAACACGTAAAACGAGGAGAGGAGCAGGAGGAGGAGGAGTCGTCGCATCCAGCTTCTGGGGAGGTTCAGTGTGAGCAGCTGGAATGTCGAGGTGAGCGACGGGTGCTTCGGCTTTGATGTTGTGTATCTGTGTGTGTTTGTCACTTTCAACGAGCGTGTCTCCTCCCAGACTCCGCTGCTCCATCCTGGGAGAGCAGCCGCTGGTCAAAGCAGCGAGACGAAATCTCCGAGCACTTGCATCAAGGCGGCCTGCATCCGGACAGCGTCTCTCGCAGATTTACCTTCGACGAGAAGAGCGCCCTCCTGCGGTGGGGCAATCTTCAGCCAACACGCTGGACGCCAGAGGCGTCTGCCGATGCGCTCCCACACGTATCCCCCCCGGGACACTACCAGCTGACCATACTCGGTAAAGCAGATTACAAAATAGCAGAGAAGTAAAAATGAAAGAAAAAATAAGTAAAGTTGTGTGTGTGTGTGTGTGTGTGTGTGTGTGTGTGTGTGTGTGTGTGTGTGTGTGTGTGTGTGTGTGTGTGTGTGTGTGTGTGTGTGTGTGTGTGTGTGTGTGTGTGTGTGTGTGTGTGTGTGTGTGTGTGTGTGTGTGTGTGTGTGTGTGTGTGTGTGTGTGTGTGTGTATATATCTGATGGCTAAGGACAGATACAGATACATCATTTCTTCACCAACTGTGACTCACTCTCCCAATCTAAGCCTCGTCTTCTGTCTCCTTTAACTTCTGACTGAGGTTTACATTTACATTTACGTCATCGGTGAGACTAACAGGGGATGGTGAGAGGGGGGGGGCGCTATTGTCAGCAAAAAAACAATTTACACAGTCAGAGGTCTGTGTGACCTTAAGAAAATGACAGGATTCATGTAACGTTTAGCTGGATCTGCTTGTTTTTACTGTGTGCTTTGCTTCCTGTTGTATTTTCAACAGCTTCAGCTTATAGAACGTAGAACATGTTGCTTGTGCGGATATTTCCAGCCTATATATGAATCTTCTGGTGATATTGTCTTTCGTTTTGCTGCTAGGTATTAACAAGCAGATAGCTGTCGAAGCAGCATTTCTCCCTGTTGTGCGCTCCGGTGACCCCCGCGCGGTCGGTCTGTCTCAAGACCGCCATGACAACACGATGCTGTCCTACCTTTCATCTGGTTTCCTCTGCCCCCTCGGCAGGACAACCAGAGGGACAGAATTAAGTCTCCATGAGTCAGGTAGCTACACGAGAGTTAAATCCCTCCAAGGATGGGAGCTGTTCGCCCAACGTAGCATTTTCTAAAGCATCTCTAGCCTTAATTTCTACTTTTCGTTGTCTTCTTGCAGAGGAAATTCTGTCAACGGCGCGGGAACTGGAGGACACACATGTGGTGTGTGTTTTGGATCTCTGTCAGCTGGGCGGAGATAAAGTGGAGGTCCTCGTCAACAAGGTGTACAGAGTGATCGATGTTACGCTCGAGTAGAAAAAGGAAATTTTACTATAATTATTGTCAATCATGAACATTTGTTTGTTTGTTTTTTAGACCAGAATAATAAACAGATTAAGGTAATGTTATTTGTATGTTTTTAGGATTCAAAATACTGAAATACATAGAAAATTGTTGTGTTTGATTGCATATAGAAATCAGCAAGAAGACCTGTCCAGGATCTCGAGTTGATAAGGCCTCTCTAAACACTGAGCCTTTGTCACAAGTGTGACTGTAAGGTCACTGCTGGAGAGCTGAATTTATAAAACTATCAATTAGACAAAGTAATCCAGAAGCAGCAGAAAATGCCCTGCCGACTGTACCGCCGCCGTGTTTGACTGGTATTATTTTTCTTAAATGCTATTCGCTTTGCCCCGAGATGTAAAAGGCTGCACTCCTTATCAAAAGCTCACGTTTAGTCCCGTTAGTCCACAGGTTATATTTCAACATTCATGGAGATCGTCTGCAGTGTTTCCAGCCTTCGTAAACTTCTATGGATGCTAATTATGCCAAACCTATCTCTCTTTTTTTGGTCATCAACTTCAACTGGACTTCAAGCTTACCTTACTAATCGTTTTGCATTGAAAAGCAGTGTTGTGTTTGTTTGTAGCAGGTTACTCCAAAGCCAAGTAATAGAATATACCATAGGAATACATGTATAAGTATTTAGATTTTTAAGGCTCATGCTGAACGCATGGAGAAAATATTTACAGCTATGAATGTGTATTGGCAAATTCAAAGCAAAACTGAGACATTGCATCTGTTATAAAATTACTTTATTTTAAAATCATAACATACATATATGTAATCTATTGGACATATAAAATAAACAACTATGTAGCCTAAAGTTTTTTCTTCTTCTCCACGTTCTATATTACAATATATATATATATATATATATATAAACTGAAACTGAAACTGCAGAAATGACTATAAATCAGGTTTTATCGTTTCATGTCCTGGCAAATCTTCCACAGAAAGGATCTGATTCTAACCACGCTCAAATCTGAGGTGCAGGTCAACATGTTACAAATCAGAAGAAAAGTACATGTTAAAATGTGATCAAACGTTAAAACAATAAAATCCCTGTGAAGAACACCATTCGAAATAGTAATGAAAGGAAAACAGAAACGGGGTGCAGCGATTATAAAAGAGCAATTTTACCTAGAAAAAAAACTGGCGAGCGATTATTTACACCCTTCATCAAGCTCAGGAGATTGTCTCATTGTCCCAAATGGAATGATTTTAGTTCTGCACGGCTGAGATTGACGAACCGACTTAACTCTCAAATCAACACCACAAGGCAAACAGAATGATAAGGGGATACTTTCTCTACTCTCTCTCTCTGAATGATGTGTCTGACTGAAAACCAACCAGGTTTACCACGGGAAAAGGCTGATATTTTGCGAGATCAACATTGATTTTGTCACAACTCTTTGAAAGTGTACAGGTGTGTTCCTAATTTATTAGTAGCTCTGAAAATAAAAGTGCTCATTCAGCAATTTAATTTAGAAAGTTAAGCTCTAAAAAACAAGTCAGGATTTGACTGATAGGATTTTTAAGTTGACTTTAAACGCACCGACGTTAGCCACAGTCTATGAATTAATAATCATCCTTAAAGGGGGGAGTTTTAACCCCACGTTTTCCTTACATCAAACTTTCCATTGATAAATGTATACTTTCTTTTCTACCAGTGCACTTATTGATTTCATTGACTTTAAGCACAAACAAAAAATCCATGTAACTTTTTGAATTAAATTTCTGAAATTGATTCACTTTTCAATGAGAAGCACCTGCATGATGTGACATTTTCATAAAAATAAAAAATAAACAGAAAACAGTAACACAGAGATCTATGGCACCTGTTGAGCTGCTGGCGGAGCTGGGCCTTTACCATATATATTATATATATATATATACATATATATCCTCATGATGTTTACACAATTGCACTTTTTTTTTTCTTGTCTCTTTAATTATTGAACTGAATTTCTGAATACCAGCAGCTGCAATCCACTTGATAAGAATCGCAGATTCTTTTGCTTAATCTCTCTCCATGCTGACTGAAGGACCCTTCGGTTCAGACTCTTTGGGAGCATCTAACCCTGTGCACCGCATTCCCATGCAGATAAAAGTCCTGTGTAAATCCCACACTCTGGAGGACGCGTGCGTGTCCATGTTCGAGGAGACAAAAATAAAATAAAACAAAAACACAGCTAAAGGAATGTCAGGACAGTTTCCGCTTAAAAAAATACTTCCATATAAATTACAAGGTAACAACTGCTTATTAAACACCTCTATATACATCTGTTTGGGAACAATTTCCAAACAGTATAAATTAACATTCTTCTTTCTTTTTTCTTCTTTTAAATCAACATTGCACATAGAAAAGTGTAAAAACGGCACTGAACGAACGTACATGCCTAGTGCGTTTATACGTCTCTGTCGTGCAACATGGGGAGCTCCGGGTGCCGCTTTGTATTCGTCACTAAAACTGTGCTGAGGCCAAACCGTAGCAACATCATGTGTATTTACAATCCAGACTGGGATTGTAAATACAATTTTTGGATAATGAAGTCACACTGTGGTACAGGCAGCTTTTACTTGTACTGTATATTCTGCTGATTGTCTTTGGAAAGTGATTTGTAATGTTTAATGGGTTTTGTTTTTGCTTTTTTTCCCCTCGACTCACTGCAACAACATCCCAAATCCTATTTCTGTAAACTGTCCTGTCTGTATAATCGCTATAATCGGATCTCAACACAGTGGCTGCAAACAATAGGTCCTACAGACGTTCGTCCGTTCCCGAGACAAAGAGAGCAGCTGTGACAACCGATAAGCAGCGGGACAGAACTCTGCGTGTTCTCGCACCCAGCTAACGGAAAGTAGTGTCTTTTAGATTAGAGTGGCTCTACGTAATCTCTGTGTGAATGTTAAAACAATACGGAGTTTTCTGTTTTGTTTCAGTGAATAAAATTGCTCCCATGTTACAAGCCGATGCTTGCCTGCTTGTTGAGTTTCAATTCTGTCATGTTCCAGTAGAACCATCTCCTGAATTCATTTGATCTCTTCCGTGTTAAAGACGTGGAGAAAAGTCCAAAAACAATTTCTTAAAGTTGCAGCCACGAAAAACAAACAATAAAAAAAAAAATAAAAAAATGGTTTAGAGGGGGGACATTTCTTTCTGCTTCATCACCTATTGACACCAATGCTGTTAACACATTGGCAGGAGTTTGTACACGGTTTTGGTCACCAACCCTACGAAAAAACCCAACATTGACCAGTTTTCAGTTTCAGATTTATACTTCAAATGTCCTGATATTTCCAAAAGTTTATAATACCATGCACTTTTAAACAGTTTCCTGGAGATCCTCACAGATCCTCCCTTTTCCCCCCACACCGGAACCAAGTGCTCTTACAATGTCTTCACCAATGTGGTTGAAAGGGGAAAAAGTTGTTGTGATAATAGGAGTCTACCAAGATTTACCTTGAAGCGGGATTGAATTTAGCAGCTAAAAAAAACGTACATTTTCAATGTTTTTTTTCCCTGGGTTAAGTAAAAAGACCAGGATCTGTAAAAATATGTTCATGGACTACCAGGGTTTCAAGTGGAGCTGGATTTTAATGAACTGTATATTTCAGCTTAAGTTCCAGTGACTTTTTGCAAACTCAATCGCAACTAAAAACTCATTAATGGTTCAGATTTAAAGACAAGCTTTTCGGCATGTAGCTGCCATTTAGAGGTCGTCATGGAGACCTAAAGATGCTAAAATGAACATGATTGTTTGCAGGCTGTTTACACATCTTTACTGAGGCAGCCTATACGTTTCCCTTCATGCGGCGGTTTATAGATTTGCGTGGGAGGTTGTGTGCTTGAGGTTTTAATGAACCAAAGATGGGGCGAGCGGGACGTCAGGCCTGTATCTCAAAAACCTGTGTATTAAAATATCTTGTTCCAATAGGTAGTTTTAGGCGAGTTCGCGAAAGAAGTAATGATTTTACAAAGGACTCTTAAATACACTGCTCAAAAAGTAAGGACTTACTGCAAACATAAAAATCACTATATATATAGATATATCTATATATCTATATATCTATATATATATCTCAATTCTATTTATTAGAAAATCCGGACGTCTCATACTTCAATAAGAAAGTATGCTCTAACGAAAATATACCTTTTTTATATTCCAAAGGGACCTGAGCTGGATTTTTAAAGCCATAATCAGACAAAACCAATGAAGCCACGACATGAACGTTATCACGTTTGAAGGCACATTTCCCCTTCCTGGCCTCTCAGCTAGCGGAGACCCGGTGCCGCTTCGGTTTCTGTGGTTCAGCCTCGAGACCAGTGGTGGAACGGCTCCTGCACCCCATGGTCCCCCAGTCCCAGATTGAGGCTTTAAAAATCTAGATAGACCTCCAGCTTCCAACCGTAGTGGGTTAAATCATAACTGCCTTTTGATAAAGTGGCCAACACACCATCCTGTCCTGTGAAGCTCCGCTGTACTGACTTGAGTGTAATTCTGGGGAGAAGGGGTTATCATAATAGGTTCTCCATTTTTAAAGTCTTAATACTCCCAGAAGGAGAGTTGAGCTGGAGATCATAAACAGAGCAGAATGTTTGATCGTAGGTAAAAAATAAATAAAAACTCTACTTTTAAGTAGATAGGGGTACCAAAGTGCAAACATTTATATATGAGAACTTTGCTAGGAGAAAACCTCCGTGAGTTGATCTAAAGTACATTTCTTTTTCTTTCTCACACAGCTTTGATAATCCACTCGCAGCAGCAGTTCTGCTGAGTGCAGCCTCCTGACGAACACCTGACGGCTCAGACTGTCCCCGGATCCCGTAGGCGAGGTTGGGTTGGCCGGGCCTCTGCTTGTGGTGTCACTACGACGATGTACAGGCCGGCTCACCCTGTACGATGCTATCCCACCTGCAGGGCGGCGTCAGCAAGGCAGCTCCCTGGTCGTCCAATGAAGTCCTCAGTGCTAACGAGTGAGCATGTTCCTGAAGTCTGAAACGCTGCCCTGCTGGCTTTGGGAATGCTGGTAATGCCTTTGCTGCTGCTGCTGCTGTGGTTGTTGTTGTTGTTGTTGTTGCTGTTGTTGCTGCTGCTGCTGCACTTGTGGCTGCTGCTGTATGTATCCCATGGTGCTTTGTTGTTGGACATTAGTGGTATGGAGGAAAGCGGGAGCAGATCCACCGTGTACAAGTCCTTGAGTCATCTGTGGAGGCAGAAAGGGGCAAAAATAGTCTCTTTTAAGTTTTGTTTGTAAATATATGCAAAAGCACAGTGCAAAAATATTTGGGGAAAAAAACAAAAACTTTCTCACATTTTGTAACTTTACAAGAATTTAGCTGTAATTTTCTGAGGTTTGATGAGATAGAAATTGTGCATAAAGCTGGGATGAGTAAGGAAATTAAACATTAGTAATAGAATTTTAAAAAATAAAAATCCAAATGCTCCCCCCCCCCCCGTTGGATTTCAAGTGTTATTTAAATTGAACCAAGTTTGATCCATTGTAAATTTAGTCTGCTCTGTTATTGAGCAGACAAATGGACTACATCAGCTCTGTGATTGCCCTTTGAAAATTATTTTAAAGATCTGTCCCATATGTTTAATTGATTCCTCTAATTTATTTTGCACGGTAAACGTTACGTCGTAGAGAGGGTTGTATTTAAAGTATTTAAAGTTAAATGGAGAGCAGGAGGTAACCAGCTGCCATGTTCAGTGACTCTCGCTTCACTGAAGAGGATGTTGTATCTGATAAGGTTAAATATTAAGTTAATCTATCAGGAGGTGCCCATCAATAATCAAATTCACAAACCTCCTCTGGTGGCAACCTCTGATACCAGGGAGCAAAGGGACTACGTCCAAACTCGCCCCGCATCACAGAACTCTGTTTCCTATATGCAGACACCCTTGTGGGGAAGCTTATTTCAGTCGCTTGTATCTATCATCTCGTTCAGTCACTCATTCAAAATAGTCTTATGACTACGGATGAGGGTTGGAATGTAGACGGACCGGCAAAGCAAGAGCTTTGCTCTTACTACAGCCGTGTCTGCAGTGCAGATCCATCTATCTGCCTTATCCTGCTTGCTGCCATCAATCATTAACAAGACACCAGAATCAAAAGAATCTAATGCTCAACACTAATGACATTATCTGCTTTCATCGTTCATGTTCGTCAATGCCTCTCTGCTTGCTGCAACGACAGGCACCACTGATCTCATCTAGACTAGAAAACAATCAAATCTCCTCTTCAGAGCGCACATGTCAATTTACCTTGGCAGACAGGGAAGCATGATACATCTGCTTCAACATCAGTATCGGCTGTTTTTGGTCATTTATTAAGACATTGGTATCGGTCTGATAAGGACTTGGCCAATATTAGCAATCGATATTGTTTCTGTCTGCGTTTTTAGAAGGGAGAGGGTTTGGTCAAGTGGTATATTTTGGTCAATTATAGTAGGCAGTTAGTTTTCCATGTATAAGATAAGAAGGCCTTCCTGATGAACGTAAGGGATCCTCTGTGAGCACATGGTGGCGCTCCATACCTGAAAGAACTGCTGCGGCTGCTGGAGCTGCACAGACTGCTGCGAGGCCTGCGGCTGGCTGTGGTAGGCTGACTGGGCCTGATGCGGGATGAAGCTGTTGTGTGGGATCATTATGGGGGACGTGAAAACAGGGGAGGGCACGAGCACCGCGTTGCAGTTGACCTGCTGCATGGTAAAAGACGTGATCGGCTGCTCCAAGCTGTATCTGAAAGGACAAGAGTGAAGGGCTCAGCTGACGTAGAAGACGTCCCAGCGGCCAGCATGCGTTGTGGTCTCTTACAAAGTTTGGGAGATGCCCATGTTGCACTGCGAGGGCTGTGACGTGACGCTGCTCGTAGGAACCAGAGTCTGCATGGGCTGGTTCAGGAGCATACTGCAAGAGGAACAGTTTGTGAACTAAAAACGTGTCTGCCGCTTAAAACATTAAAGGCTTTTTGTGTGCAGGGCTGTTCTTTTGTTTGTCTTTTTAGGCCTCTCACCGTAACTGTCCCTCGTGGTTTAACTGGCTCTCGGTTTGTCTTTGGTTTGTGTCCTGCTGAGGCCTCGTGTTGATCTGGGAGAAGATCACAGGGTTGCTGTAGAAGGGCGTCGTCAGGCTCGTGTTTGTCTGCATTGGTGAACTCACCGACTGGGTCTGACTGCTGCGAGGAACCCTCTGGTGAACCTGCAGCACACAGCAGCAAATTGACAATAAGCTCCCGAGAGATCCTGCCAATTTGTATTTATTTAGAACGTAATAAGCATTCAGCAAGCGTATGTTTGATTAGTTATTATTTTAATCACTGCATCATCAATCATTGCATTTGCTGGCAAAACGTATAATCTGTTTAAAGACTTAGATCTTTTGTTGACATGTTGTTTGCTGCAAACAACTGCAACTTCCTTTTCATATTCCTGCTTACCAACCAGGCAAAGACACCAAGATCAAATGATAAACAGACTGAACTGCAACGAGCACAACTTATCAGTGATCAAGCGGAAACTAAAAAACCTTTTAGTCGGATAATTGGACCATACATGTGGGTCACCATTTCTTAATAGGGATTTTAAAAAATACACGTGAGAACAAACAAAAAGCTTACAAAGTCGTTTTCATTTCAGCCATTGATTCAGAGTGTGACAACAAGGAGTAAGACGCTAATAGTGACCCCAGTTCTGTTAGACAAACATCTCACTGACAGTAAAAGTCTACTAAGTCCTGATTAACTGACGAAGATGCAAAAAGAATGCTTTAAGTAAGGCCAACAGGGCTACTAACAGGATGCAAGTCATAATTTAAAAATGCCTACTTTGTTATCATACTTAAATAGTAGTGAGGTCTTGTTTATCTGCAGATCTACATACACCTGACTGCCTCCTCGTCTTTCTTTTGCTCCATTTCAATAAAAATCTCTAAATTCTGACAAACTGAACTTCTTGGCTCTTGCTAATGAAACTTTATCTCCAAAAATTTATTTCAAAATTGCAAACAGTATTTAACCTGTGCGGACGGTGAGGTGTTTTCTCTAAGAGAAGAGAGTGGAGATGAACTGTGAGCGCCGCAGGCGGCTGGTTTGGGTTGGCCTGAGAGTTGCCCGATTACACCGGACGGATTCTGGTTCTGCTGAGCTGGCCTTCCTGGGCCCTGCTGCTGCTGTTGCTGGGGTGGCTGCTGCTGCTGTTGGGCCTGTTTGAAGTCATTGTGGATGGGCTGCTGTAACAACATCTGGGCACACACAAAGGTAACAAAATATGAATATGTTAAAATCATTTTTTTTACAGTAAAGAAATGGTTTTAGTATATTGCCATTTATTGTAAAATTAATGAGTAGCTCTAAAATATAATCCTAATTTCATTTCTAAAATGGATTTTACAGTTGTTTAGAAAGTAATAATAAGTTCACAAAAGAATCATTATTAATCAATTGGTTCAGTTAATAGGGAACCTTAGTTATGCTATAGCTAGAAATGGCCACTAGAGGGAGACAAGCTAACTTTGCCACTGAGGATTTGGTTTTACTTGTTTAATGGCTCTGACAAACAAAAATGTGTACGGTTGCTTTACTCATATTCTATGCTTTTTTTTAAATTGCAGATAATTCGTCTTGCATTAAAAGGTGCTGTAAGTATTTAACTTCAATAGAAAAGAAGAGTTATCCGTCTTTTAGAGGTGTTTTGTACCTGCAGATTAGCGAGATGCAGCTTCTCCTTAATGTCGTGCAGCTCCTGCTGCTGCGTCTTAATGTCGGCCTGCAGAATACGCGTCCTCTCCTCCAGTTGTTCTTTCAGCTGGTTCATTACGCCGAGCTGCGGCTGCGGCTGCTGCAGCGGATACACAGAGGACTGCTGCGACTGCTGCTGCGACTGCTGCTGCAGAGAAGCATGGGAACAGACAGAACATTTATTCTGATGCCTAATGTATTTTCTGTAACTACTTTACAATGTGAAGTATGTCGCCGGGTAAGAGGTCTGCTTATAACAGACAAACACATTCAAACACTGATGAACAACCTGAGATGGATATTCTGCCCAAGCACCAAGAGAAAATCAGTAGATAAAAGAGAACAGAGACCAGGGGAAAATATGCAAGCTTAGCAGAGTAAGGTCTTCCTGTTCTAATGATCTTCATGACACCACGTCACTGTCAGATTAGTTTAACATTAAACGTAACAAAATATGTTTATAATTAGGCATTAGGGAAAAAAAAATGTAGAGATCCTTTAGAAAAACAAAACCAATCGACAGTCCTACAACAAAACTGACAGACAGGACTCTTTCTCTTTATCTTCAGTCAGAGGCTTAAACATATACGCTACATTACAGACCACTACAGAAAATACTTCCTGCCCACAGTTATCAGAATATACAACCAGCAACTCGTTTAAAAATCTCAAATAATATGAGTCACAACAACATTTAATGACATGTTTTTGAATTTAGTTGAATCGTACAACTTGACCAAGAGTCAATGTACACAAGCAACAGATGGAATAAGTGGCAGCTGGCAGCCATAAGAGCAACATACTGCACACAAGCAGAAGAGGAGGAGAGGAGCAGACAGGAGAGTAAGGCTAAACACTGACCACTGTGGAGGGCTTGCTGCAAGTTGGAGAAAGGGAGAGGCTCATTTGGGGAGCAAGGTCAAAGGAATTTTGTCTTTGAGCCAAATTCTACAGCGGGGGGAAAAAAAGGATACGCTTATGATTTAGCACCACAATGTGTCCCTGGACAGATGCTTTCTATGGACTGATTTGATCTTCTGAGGTAGAAGGGTTTTATACGTGAAGGCGTTTGGGATTAGACTGACCTTTGAGCCACTGGGCTGAAGTCTGGCAGGTGTCTTCTCAGGTCCAATGGAAGCTGACGGCCATGATGGTGTGCAGGCCTCTGTGTAGGAGTTTGCTGCTGGAAAGGAGATGGCTCACTTTTAGAAACACAGTGTGAACACGTACTGAAATAAAGTTTCCCTTTCATCTAATGAAGACAACAAAGGTTAATATGTTACAGACATAAAGCCATTTAAGTTTTGTTATTTAGTAATTCAATTATTATTATGGAAATGTATAATAAATCTGCATTAATTACATTTTGTCCCGTAGAGATGAGAACCCCTAACCAGCCATTAAAGTCGTAATAATAATGGAAAAGAACAAATTAATTATTTAATTGAATTAAAAAAAAAGATTCTGACTGACAAATAATATCCGGTGCATTTATCCAATTTCTGTTTTTTTTCTTAATTGAATTCAAAAAACTTTCAGAAACCACAAAAATCACTGTCTTTTTTAATATTTTGTCCTAATATAGAGGTCAGATTAGAAATTCATCCACCATGGCCATTCAAAAGCACTAGATTTGGACTTTCAACAACACTTCATCGAAACTTGATCAAAATTACAAAATCTGCATACAAACTTAAAGTTGGCATAAAAAGTAAAGTGTAAAAATGTGTTGGGTTGATTATTTCTTTGTAATGAGAAAGCTTCTTGGCAACAATCGTACACTAATGACAACCTTGTTTACTTCCTGTAAAATGGTGCCACATTTGTGTGATAAAAAATGTATTCATGGACCCGAGCGTGTGGGTTGTGTCCATAAAACCTGTTGAATTTAACAACTTTGTAGATGTCAAGAAAAACCATGTGGTTTCGCTTGTGCTTGGGGACACGTCTCTAAACGAGACTATTTAAAACTTGCCATGGGAATTAGAGAACATACAAAAAAGAAATTCAAACTTGTGCCACCACTTTTTTTAAAAACACTACGGCTGCTTGTTATAGGACTAATTCCACCCTAAAGGAAAACATTCCAGATACACCAATGAAAGTTTAACTAACCACTTTTGTTTTCTCCTTTGTTTTTCAAAAACAACCAACAACAATGCGGCTCAACAATTCGCCATTCCCAGGCAAGGTGGTGGGTCTGCTTTGAGGTATGCAGAAAGCTTTTGTAGTGAAGATTTTCCAAGACAGTACACTGTCTCTGTAAGGTTACATTCAAGAGAAAACCCATTCACATATGCAAATAAAAAGGAGAAAAACTTAAATCTGAGAGACCTCAAGGGAACAAATGGAATAATCTGAACTTTCTACCTTTAGTTTTGATATTTTTTTATTAACAAACACTGTATTTCCAACTGTTGTAAAATTATTCTGATTAAAATAATCTTTAGGGGGCTTCAGACATAAACTACACTGAGCCTCACTGTAATACCTTGGAAGATTCTTACTTCTTTATTTAAACCATAAAAAAAAAAAAGCAAACCTAAAGTATTGGTTAAAATCAAAATATCTCCTGTTTTTTAAGTGTGGTTTCTTTTATCAGCAGAGTTACTACAGTTTGTCTGATGAAATAACCCATTTTATCTTTGGTTGTATAACAGCTCCCGATTCAGAGCCCATTTCATTCTGACTTAAATCCACAAACTGTGATGCGTTCACTCGTGGTTTTCTGTTATAGTCCCCACAAACCGAGCTGAGCAAGTAAATTGAGGTTTAAACATTTCATCATAGATGCATCATCACCCACACATAAATGGAGGTGTTGGTATGAAGCCATGTCTGCTTTAAGTTTCACCGCTGATTACAAACTCTTCTAAAAAGTTCAGAAACAAAACATCGACTGGACCATTTTCATGAAAAGTGGAGGGGAAAAAAATGATTGAGCTTAAAATATTTGAGAAAATGAAGAAAAGCTGTGTGACAAGCAACAGCTTTAGGTGTTCATACAAACAAGAGTTGTTTTTTTTATATAAGAACCTGCGGATGAGTGACTTAGCAGTTTAGAGGGAAGAGGATGACTCACACAAAGAGTCCGACAGGGCAGTGTGGGAGGATTTCCGAGAGCTGTGTGAGGAGACCGAGCGCGCGCCCCTGTTTCTGTCCCTCGTAGCATCCAGAGTGGAGCAGATGTCCAAGTACAGCTCCTGAGCCTGGGTAAGAAAAAAAATAAATAAAGAGGCTTGATTAGCACGGTGGGTCAGATATGAGGGCTGAACTGCAAAACGTCACATCATCAAGTAACTTTCAAAAGTATTCGTGGCACTTGAACAGTTCTTACACTATGTCACGTTACTTCCAAATATTTATATGCATCATCTTGCAATTTTACGTGATAAATCAACATAGATCTAGATTTTCTCCGTCCAATATAACATGTGACTCCAAACTTTTCTATCTTCACCCTTTCTGTGTATCTGGTCTCATTGTCCTGCAGGAAAGTGAACCTCCATCCCACTTTCATTCATATTTTCTTTAAATTTGGGATGCTTCCCTTATCCTCAGTGGAAAAAAAACTCTACAGCATGACACTAATTCAAAAAAGCCTGACACCACACCCTCTATGTTGAGGAGCAGGTAACAACAAACTAAACACAACATCTGTGTGAATCAAAGCCGCTAAAGGAAGTCGCTAGTAGCTGAAAATAAGCTGCTCCAAATATACAAATGAATATTTGGACATTTTTACACCTCCACCTGCTCAGTTTGACCTTGCGAGTGTTACTGTTAGAACCGTTACAAACAATTTCTTGTTGTGCCTTTAAATTCAGCCAGATTGCTCTTCCTGTTTGGCGAGCGACAGCAAGGATGGGCACGGCTGGCCGGATGACAGAACATGCCCGTCCTCGACAGGGAGTGTACCAGCCTGCCGCGAGACGCAAAAAGGCCTAAATCCGCCTCAACGGATGTCCTGCGTGGGTTTGGTGGAAAGCCATGTAGGTTTGCAGTTTTTGCAGTGGCGCTGTTTTAGTGTGATCTATTAAACAGCGAATGGACACTGAACTAAGCCTTAACCCCTCTTCAAATGAATCTAAAACCTTCCCCTCGCGCTTCACAAAAACACTAAAATTGTTTTCTTTCTTAATATGTTCAAATGTGACTCTGCTTTGTGCATAATTCTTACCTTCACAGAGGACGGGGCTATTTCAGGTGGAGAAAGCTCCTCCAGGCCAAAAGCTTTCCTCCGTTCAGATCGCACTTCAGCGTAACTAAGCAACACACGCATACGTTTGAGCGACAGGTTTTATCGTCACACCTATCCATACATCATCGACCAATGAACACGTCTGAGACGACGCTGGAAGAGGGAAAGCCATCGGGATTACCTGACGACGGTGTGAGTGCACACAATGAACTCGGGTTTGGAGTTCCACTGGTGGTAAGTAATGTAGTAATGAGTCTGCATCCAAATCCACTGCTGTCCCTTGGTCAGGAAGCGATAATAGCAGGATTTACCCTTTCCAAACTGCATTACTGAGGAGACGGAGAGAAAAGAATGGCATGAGTTGATCTGTAACATCTGTGCTTCCAAGAGATGGGTTTTTTTTCTCTCGATGAAAATATGTAATTAAGAGGCAACACTGGGTTTCTTACATTGCTTGTGACACTGGGCTATTAGCTCCAAGTCATCCACATGATAGTAATCGTAGCCCGAAGTTCCAAGAACCTCAAAGGGTAAATAGCCTATGATTGGTGACGCTCTGAAACAGGAAAGGTGATGATAAGAATGTAAAATGACTTAAATATTCAAATAAATAGGATTGTCTCAGTTTCTCACCTGTGATCTAAAAACAGGAACTTCCATTCAAGGCTGTGTCTGGACGTAAATTCATCACAAGGATCGTCCACGTTGCACAAATCCTGAACCAGAATAAAAAAAACTGAGTGAGGCATTCTTTCCTTAAGGTTTCCCATCACAGCACCTTGCATCTTTTTTTTTTGTGTGTTTTTTTTTGGACTTAAAAATACATTTCTTTCTGAGGGATTTCAGATACCGAATAAAAGTTATCATCTAAAAAGGACAGCATGAGCTGCTCCAGAATCACATCATGCATTTGGCAACTCTTCCTCACAGTTTGGTCCTCGCTAAATCACTGCGTGACCATATTCGTGCGTAACCTATAAACACTTTGAATGGTCTAAATAATCCAGAGCAGATGTGGCCTTGAACCAAGATATTTAGTCTGCGTAAAGAACTGAGGCCAGTTTAAAACTGGAATTTGCAGCAGATTTGTCACAAGTCAAAAGAATTTGAAGGTGAAACCATGAACCGCTTGGTCAAGCAGTCTTTTCTGCATTCATCGTAGTTAGAGAGCAGGCTCCTAAGACCTCCCAATATGTGAAACAAAACCTTCATTTAGGGGTTGCCAATATTGCAATCCATAGCATAATTTGTAATAAGTCAGACTTTCAAGCATAGCGAGAGTCTCAAATCTTATTTTACACAGTTAACATTTAAAAGTTCAACAGTGGAAATGAAAATAACCCACATTTAAATTAATAGTTATTAGTTATTTATCATTTTCCAGAAAATAAAATACTAGCAAGTGTTACGTGTGAGTAAAGAAAAATCTTTTTTTGTAAAATACTATAAACTTGTCAGATATTGAGTTTAAATAACATTATGTTTATATTATTGTGCCTGAACTATGTGGATTTCAGACAAACAACCACGGGGCCTTTAGTAAACTCGCATTTATCTACAGAGGATCTTTGCAGATGAGGGAGTTTGCAACATTAGCCTGATTTCTACCTGTTTTGATACAACCTGTTGATGTTTGTTGCGGTTCACGAGTGTAAATTGTTAAGTGATTACCGGGATAAAAAAACAGAAACTTTATTTAAAAAATACTTTTCTTAATGAACTACAAAACATATTTTTATCCTTCACTTGTTGAATTCTGTGTTTTCTTCCTGCACTTTTTTATTTTTGTGCAACAAGCCATTTAGATTTGCATTAGCACGTTCTAATTCTAAATTTTCTAATATCATCACACCAACCACCTGTTAGCTGTATAGATCTAACAGTTTTAAATATAATTTCACCAAAGTCTGGAAACTTGAATAAATAATGAGTCCTATGTTAAACGGAGACTGAACTCAATCTGTCTCTGGAAATAAAATGAGGTGTGAAGTTAAAGGCTATAAAGCTTTACGTCAGGAAAAATGTTTGTTTAGTCTAAATTTCTGATTTTGTGTTTGGCTTCAAAAGGAGGTCAGGGTTTAACTGCTGAAATATCCTTGGATGATGTAATTCGATGGGAGCAGTTTGTCTTACTCAAACCAAGCAAAACAAGAAACAAGCAGCCGTACTGGCGTCACCAAGGAACAAAATGTGTCATGTCCTTGGCCCTGGCTCATTAACAGACAGACTGTTGTTTCTCTGGGATTTTGTAAAAACAGATGTATGAAATCTTTAGTACAGAGCAACAAATGTGAAGCGTTTTACCTTCAGAAACTGTGGAGTGACTAATCGTACGGTTGCTATGAGGCAGACCTGCTCCTCCAGCGACGACAGTAGGCTTCTTGGTAACGTCAGCTCATGCCCGTTACAAGAAGACGTAGGCACTGTGTGGAAAGAATCATGCAAATTTAGATATTTAAAAAGGATTATTATTATTTACATAATTTTTAAGAAAAAGCTCTTACCACCGTTATGAAACTTGAAATCTCCCACAAACTTGACATATTCATACACAGGAGGCTCCTTGGGGTCCATGTTACCCCTGGCTAGATGACAACAAAATTCAATATGTGTGTCCCCTGCAGAGAAAACAGCATATTTTACATATTAGACTTCATTTTAGCTCTACAAACTTTTTTAGAAATCCTCATCCTTAACTCTTTTTAAACTTGACTTTTCAATTAAATGTGGCAGAGCAACAAAAAACTCATATGGAAAGTGGAAAAAAATCCAATGACCAGGATTTTTTCCTTATGTGGTTTTACAGATAAAAATCTGAAACGTTTCGCCTGCATTTGTATTCAGCCTCCTTTCCTGAAATAACACAACTCTAGTAAAAATAAATAAAAAATTGACTTCAAATGTGAATGATTAAATCAGTGGCTGTTTTGTGAAGGACTCAAGAGTGTGACAAGAATTGAGAAAGTGAATCCACAGATACTTTCCAAAACACACACAAAAAAAATACCCTCTCTAGATGCACAGAGCCCAAAAAGCCCTGCAGATGTAACTGCAGTGAAATGTGTTTCTGTAAATCACTGACAGGGGGAGGAGTGATTAAGAAGTCACACTTTTTATGTTTTGATTTGTAAAAATAAAACTGTCCACTATATACTTCTACTACTTTGTTTTATACATTTATGTAAAATCCTTTAAAAACATTAAAAACCCTGTATAAGTAACCCCGTAATGTAGCCTTTTTGTAACACATACACACTCTAATGTTAATAGCTTATAAGTTTATTATCGTCATAATTCAAAATTTGTTTAGAGTTTAGAGAACAATTTTTTTTTGGAAAGCAGAAAAGGCTTGCTTGAATCTTCGGATTGATTTCCTACACTCCTACTTTAGGTTACCAGACACAATCTGAAGTTCTGTGAACAGCTGCACCAATCCAAATCAACAATAACTAAATACAAATCAGGCTTACATGCTGTTGAAAATCCAGACTCTTGTTTATACAGATGGGTCTCCAGTGCAGCGTGGCTTTGAGACTGCCATTTGGGGCTCTAATGTTAGCCGGCGACGTCGACAATTCAGCGTCTCTCTTCGTCAGAAAAAGCCCATCAGAAACACAGGATTAAGGTCAGGGCCTTTGGCCTCCCGTGCCGCACTGCTCTGGATTACTGTGTTAACCGTGATTTAAAGTCTTAACTATGATACTAAGCTGGCTCCTATTATTAGCTAAAAGTCCAACTATAGACCTTCACTTATCAAAATTCCAATAAACCACAGTAGTCTCTTCAACATGTAAAGAGCTGCGTAATATGATCTCTGGTCATTTCAGAAAAACCTTCTAAAAACAATCCGTCAGGTGTCACTTTTGAAGAACCCAATAGGTAAGAGCAAAACAAAGAACAACATGGTCAGTAATGAATGGAGAGTTCCTCTCTTGTGTTATAGTTTTTATGTCCTGTAAATAAAAGGCCAGTTACGACTTTAGTTTTGCCCATCCGCTGTGCTTCAACGTGATGACCCAGACATGGATCGTGCAGCGATGCCTCGCAGCAGGATACTCACTGTCAAGGAAATCAGCAGCAGCGGGGTCAGTCATCAGCATGTGGGACGATAGCAGCTTATACACCTCGCCGTGTTCTCGCTCTGGGAGGAAATTCAAAATGTTTTGGTCCACCATCTCTGACTGGTAGAAGAAAAGACACATGTTTTGTCAGTCATCACAAGCTGGAAAGACCTTTTTCTCAGATCTGTGGTTCTAGTCATTGGTATAAATCTGTTCGTTAAATGCACATACACCAAACAATTGCAGTAGGAAAATTGCAGTCTGCCATTAACAAACAACAAAGAAGCAGTTCTTAATAAGTACACAGAAAAAATGTTTTGGAGGGACATAGTCAAAGTTTAGAGTTAAAACCCAGTAAGAGGCTTTAACTAAAATCTGAAACAGGCCCGTTACAACTCAAAAAACAAAACGTTGTCCAAACCTCCCCTAAAGTTTCTACGAAAATGACTCATTGCCAGCTATCCCATCTAGTGTGCAGAAATTTTTTTATCAATCTAGCATGCAAATAAGTGACAACTGGTGTAAGGAAGCACAGAAACACTAAGAGTGAGTGAAGTTCTCAGAGGGTGCTGAGAACAGATTTCTGTTCAGGTGAAGTGAAAAGATAATAGCTAAATACCTGCTGGCTTACCGACTGCTCCGACTTACCGGTAAATGGCCAATGAGTGACGACACGCTCTCAGACACATATATGATGTTGCCGTCTGTCGTTAATGCAACGAGGAAACCATCCAGGGCCTGAAAGAAGCGAATGCATCAAGTTTGTCAGATTTTCCCAAAAGACATTTTCAGTTACTCATTCATCATAATGAAAAGTGTTTGCATAGTAGTTTACATCAGTCAGAATTCAAACGTCCTCTCCTGCCTAATGGACGCATCCTGTTGAAGCTTTACCTCTAACATGAGCTGGGTGAACTCTTCGTTACTGAGGAATGAGGGCTTCCAGTCCTGCTTCACGTCACAAATTTCATTCTGCGCAGTGATGTCTGGAAACAAAGTGAAAAAAAAAGGGAAAGATGACTCAACGTCGGAGACCGAGATTACAGAGTGGATGAAATGATGCACAGCTGTTTAAATTGGCAACACAAGCCTACAAAAAAGACCTTTCTGTTTCTGCAGGAAGTCAATAGTCCTCTGCAATATGGTGGATTTGTCCATCTTGCGCGGGTGCCCTTGACCCTGCAGCATGTTGCATAGCTCCTTGATGAGCACATTGAATTGGTCTCTCCTCTTCTTTTCGGATTTGTTACGAGATGCTCTGCACAACAAAGTGAATGTAAAAAATTTGTTTTTATAACAGCACAGAAGTCTGTTAGCAAGCTATTACAATACCATACATGCCTATACATACTGATATTATATACAATTTCTATGATTTTTTTCCAAATGAAACAATTATTTCATACTTAATGTGTCGCCTGATTTTTTTAAAGAATATAATATGTTGCTGCACCTACAGACCAAAGTGTACATTTTTCTCTGTTGATTTTAACGACTTCTGGTAGCTTCAGCTTTATTGCTTTCTTTTGTGAGTAATGTTTAACTTCCCTTCTCTGTGTGTTTGTACAGCTGTGTAGATAATTCGCCGTTCTGGCTTTTTCAGGCGTCCCAAAGTATGTTTTATCTCTTTTGTTTTTAGCCAGAAAAAAATAAAGAGTAAAGAATACCCACTAATATGACTTGGTAACCAACTCAGGGCAAATCGATACGCTTAACCGGAAACTATATTGTGTGAGAGCAGTTAAACACGAACTGCTGCAAGAATGTAGGTTAGACTTAAAAATGCCCATAAAAGTGGCAGCGATGACAAAGCAGTCAGGTACCCAAACAGGTACAGCAGTAAACATGTAGACAGGATGAGGCACCTTTTTGCTCTGTCCTTCTCATCTTCATCCATCAAGTCCTCTACACAGCTATTGGTACTGCAAGCACAAGGACAAAAAAGTTAAATATGTTGTTTGAGGCCAAAGGCACAAGTTTTTTTTAACCTATTAACGTGCTTTAACAAGAGAGGGAAAAAAAAGAGTCACAGCCAATAATCAGCTCAGAAATGACTCAGCAATTTCGGCTTTCTGGGTAATGTATGACAGCTGGCGGAGAGGCAGAAGCTTAACATTTGCCCACATGTTATTTTACTCGTCTGCAATGTGACATGTGTGAAGGTGTACCTGCCAATTTCTTTCTAATTTATTATCGTCTTTACAAAAACAAAATTACTCATTCAGACACTTCCAGAGTTTTTGCCATAACTCTGTTAGCTTAACCTGGTGACCCAGCTCAAGCTGCCGGCAATCTTCAACTGCAATCAGGTCACCGTGGTAGAGTAAAAAATAAAATAAAAACCACGGCTAGATTTGTAAGAAGACATACAGCAAACCCTTCCTTGTAAGGATGCTTAGAAAACGTCTTAATAAATGTATCACTTAACTCAGTGGAGTTAAATACAAGGTTAGCAAATAAATGTCTTTATTTATTACAAAATCAGCCAGGGGGCCATGTTTATTGGGATTTCTAACTGTAAATAATTAAATATAAGCAACTATTTTGTTGTTTTTTTTCTTTTCAGGAAGAACTGATTCAGAAACAAAGTCTGAAATCTGTAGGGGTGATACCAAAGGTCCTACCATAACAGGCATAAACACTTTGAGCTCAGATGACTAGGCTTTAGACGCCTGTTTTGTTACTCATCAAGGTCAACTGCAATGTTCCACCTCAAGAACCAACATATACTGTAAGGGGAAATACTGGACGGTGGAGCAACTATGATGAGGTACAAGTCAAAATCAGCAGAAGAACAGAACGGAGGCGTCAAGTCCTCCTTCCGCCTCCACACGAGAAACATGTTGATCAGTCATATCTGAGGCAGAGGATAACATATAGCAGCTTTAACTTTATTTAAAGAATTTATCCTATTTGTACGAAGATCTGCACAATAATCAGATAGAGGATGTAATATCAAATGAATTATAAAGATGAACCTGTTGTGTATTGATTTCCACAACCCAGGTTCCATGATCTGAAAGTGCACAAGGCCTCTGTGGATGGAGATGTTCTACAACCAAAAAAAACCCACCACTGAGCAATGTCAAGAATGATGGAGCATCAGTGATGTTGTGGACAAATTCTTCTACCAAAGCCACTGTGGTAATACAAGGTGATTTTTAAATACTACATTTTCGGCCTCTTCCTGGCAACTAGAAATCATAAATATCAAAACCCCATTAAAATTATCATAAGACATAAAATCGCAAAATGAATCTAAGGCGGCTGCATTTAGCACACGTTTTTCTAGGTATGCAACATGTGCTTCTTTTTAAGTCCTTAAAAATTCCCAATTAAAGAGACATGTTTAGTTGTAATTTAAGCCTTTTGAACAGTCTGATCAAGTTTTTCTTAGTAAAGTACTGCTAAACTCACCAACGATACACTTTAAGTAGTAGGCATGCAGTTTGTAAAAGCAGAGCATTCATCGACTTATGACAACAGAAAGTTAGTGTGGTTTAATACTCACTCCCATTCTCTAAGGGTAGACCGACATGGGCCGCTGAAGTCTGAAAGGTTGTCCATACTCACTCCCTCTCCCAACTAGGCCCTTTGTTAAATCTTGGAAGTCCCATCCGTCCTGACCTTGTCGGAACGCTTTATAGGGAAAAAAACTAAGTGCCCAGCACCTTCTAAATTCCCCTGAAGGAATAAAGAGTCCTGTGAAAGAAAAGAAAGAAAAACAAAAACATGTTATTGTGAAAATGAGTTAGTTGTGGACTGATTAATAAAGCTTAGAGGGAAAAAAACACAAATAAACACCTTTTTTTTTTGTAGTCACTTTTCCTTTTAGATAATTTGTAAGTAAATAAGTCTGTCCAGGTCGAAGACTCATGTTATTACCCAAAAAAAAATAAAAAAACTTTCACTTTCCACTTTCAACCATCTTGGAACCATCAAGAATCCGTTTTTGTTCATCTTTGGCTAAACCAAAAGAATGTAAACCTCCTTTGCACTTCATTACTCAGTCTTTGGATTCTGTCAACGGCCGAGTCGTCGGACCCACTTCCATTGGCATGTGCAGATGTCCCTGCCAGGACTCTGCTTTCACCCTGATAAACATATGATGTGAAAGCTATTTATTCCCGACCCCGACTTTCCACACTCCAGACTTTAGGTTTAATCAGGAAATAAACCTGAAACTATGACCCCATTCTCACCTAAAACAAGGCAATACAAAAAACTTTCAGTCTTACAGGTATTAACTTTATCTCTCTTTATCTATGCTAAAATAGGGAGTAAACTAAATGTAAGACCAAACAAAGTTTCGCTTTACTCCCTGTATACTCAATATTTACATACACTTGGTCACGGAAGCTTCTCATCTGTAACTCTTCCTATTTTGTTAAAGTGTTTGGAAATTGAAGATTTTTTTTATTTCTGAACATTTTAAGGTCGCTTGGATTCACCTGAACCCGACTTTTGGAGTTTTTTGTTTTTTTTTGCTGAAATCCATTGGTAATACTTTTTAAAAGTGTTCTTGTAATACACCAAATTGTGGTTTTATACCAGTGCTTATTATCGCTTGCTCCTTTCAGTGCCGTCCTGTGGAATCATCAAAAATGCAATGCGAGGTAAATGAAGCATTTCCACCAGGGGAAAAGTACTTTTGAACTAAATGAAGGTTTTTTGCATAAGAGGAGCTCTCCTGACCTAAAAAGCTGCCGGATTTTTTAATTAACTCATCAGAAATCAGAGCGCAACATCTTTCTCCACACATTTTATTTATAGCAAAGTTAAACAGAAAACAACTAAACCTCTAAAGATTGAGGTCCTGAGAAAAAAATGAAATAAATCCTGACCAGAATCTTGGAAGATTTTGTAGTTTTATTGGTTCATTGATGAAAAAAGAGTTTAAACATACTTTCTTTCAGATTGATTATTATAGTCAAATACTGTGTGGTTTGAAAAATAAACAAAGAGTTGCCTCAAGGCAGACTGTAGCATAAATTGTTATTTCGATCATTACAATAAAATAAGGCCGTTTATCACAGAACAGTTTACCAGGAACCCAACAGATGGAAAAAACTGAACTAAAGCGACTCCAGTTAGCAATGACTGATTAAGTTTTATGTATTTTTCCCATTTAAAAAAAAGTAACAGGGGTCCTTCTTTCACACGTCAGCACTTTCCATGTCATCTTGGACCTTTTTAACACTGCCAAAGCAAACATAGATAAAAATGTTTGTAACTGGTGTTGGAGGTCAACTTTAGTCCAAAATGAACAGAGTTATGGTTGCTTTTTGTACAAAAAATGTCAAAGAGTCAAGCAAATGGAGAGTTTAACACATTTCTTGGTGAACATTTGGGTATAAAGTGGTACTGAGATGAGTGACCCAGACCCTACAGCTCGAGATTAATGGGAATGCCAAGACAAAAGAGGAGCCTGTGGTAAATATTGGTCAAATGCAACTGATGCAATGAATTCATATTTGAAATCCCACTATACTAACAATCTGGGAAATCAGTTTTGTGATATGATCATAGAAACCAGTAATATTTGAGAAAACTGAGACTCTTTTGATTTTCCATTAAATATTTTTGTCAGTTTTATGAAAGTGGTATACTGCACCGTCTCAAACATTTTTAGCCATTTTATTTGAATTTGAAGCTCATAATGTCAGACAGGTACTAAAAACGGCGTGGAGGTGGCAGAGGATACGCTCATCTATAGCTGCTGATCGTTAAACCAAGAATGCCTTAAAATCATGCGCAAGAAATGCTACTTTACAGTTTTCCTTTTCAAAGCAGATTAAATCAAATATGAATATATGAGGCATAAGATGGTTTCTGGTAGTAAGGAAAACAAACTAATAAGAAACAACTGTCCAGATACAGCGTAGGGCAAAGTCGGTTCGCTTCTGCCCTCCTTAACCTGTGTCTACACATTGCCAGTCAGTCATCTATACTTGACCAGTTTACAATAACTTTAGTTGTTTGGATTTATCTTGGCTATCAGCAAAAGCCTTTGTGTAAAGCATCAGACTGCAGGATAGCTATCTTAGCAAATATCCCAAAAAGTATCCAAAGTAGGACAGTTGTGTTATCCTGGTGCTACTGTATAAACAAAACATGACAAAAATGGATAAATACTGCTACTACTAATAATGAATAAATTTACATTAAAACTATTTTTATATTAAATTTATTTCATCAGTTGTGACTAAAGTACAGTTTACCATGTGATTCCTCAATATCTAACGAGTAATTACATTTAAAATAGCAAAATAAATGGTATAGATCTTGTTATTTTATATAATGTTATATTAGCACCATTCATTTTTATTTGCTTTTGTTAAAAAAAGAAAAGGAAAAGCCTTCTGGTTATTACCAATGTTCACTGAGAAAAAAATAAATATGTGGCCAAAAACGCCAATAAAGATAATTCTCATATTGACTTTTTTGTTTGGGTTCGAACAAACTTCACAAAACAAGAGAAACCCTTTTGGTAATTTGATGGAAGGCTCTGAAAGTATTATATTATGTTATCATTTTCAACATAAACAATGTAAATCTGATAATATAGATAATTTTACCTATTGTGTGACGGTATTTGTTTTCATTTTAAGTCGCCGGCTTTATTCATCCGACTTAACTGCATACATACTGTATACATGTAGAGTCACACCACACACTTTTACTCTGTGAAAGGTTAAAGTCCTACTTGAGAGCTGAACAGTACAAACTATTCAGAACTTATATAGAGGATATGCATTCCTTCAGGTATTTACAGTCCTCAACTACAAACTTGAACTGACAACACCGGCTGCTAAAGTTTAAGTTTATGATCAACATCGTATGTTGACATTGAGTACCGGGGACTGGAGGAACTACTTATAGTTCTCACATGGCGCTATAGAAACGAAACGCAGAGGAACAATACGCTTGTTTCCTAGAAAAACTAGAACTCCTTCAAGGAAAGGAGTCCAAGCTGTCATAACGACGCGCAGCAGCTCTCCCTAAAGATGGTTATGGAATGTGATACGCAACCATCCACAACCTTCGACACAGATCTCAAACCGTGAGGTCAGATCTCTCTGTTTGTATTTAAACACTGTTTCTCGGCACCTCAAAATCTCAACATTATTGCTGCAACATGATTGTTAGAATGTAAATAGCAACCCTGTGTGTGTCCCTGAGATCAAAATGCATTTTAAACTTTGTCTTCTCTTAACACCTGTTTTCTTTTAATATTCCCTCCACTGCTCGGTTCTACACCTGTTTGCCTTCAGTCATTATTCATCCGCTTTCGCCTACGTTCACTGTGACTCGTATCAGTTTGACCGGGGTAGGTTTTAGCTCAACTTGCTTTAGTTTCCATCTACTGTCCAGAAAAATTGTAAATTTGCTCATAAATATTTGTCCTTTGATTCATTAATTGCTGACTAATGGAGATTCCTTCAAGAATCTAAGAATACTAATCAAGAGAAAACGCCACTCGACCTCAAAAACATAAATAAGGCTGAGGACACGACTGACAATGTCCAAGTGGGCATCTCTAATTCTAACCTCGGTTTAGTGCTAAATTTAAAAATGATTTTTGTTCTTGTTTCTTAGCCTGGACAGCATGAATCAAAATTTAGACGGATCAAATGTGAACTGAATGATTCTGTACTGAAAGCCTCACACACTAAACATGTTATATTGTATTGGCAATATTAGAATGAGAAAAGTATAAAAACTGTAATATGTGAAATATTTAGAATGCATGAACATGTCCAGCCTCATTCTTATTGACCCTTAAGACTCAAATTTTTTAATTATGTATAAGTATTTACAAACAAATATAATAGTATTCAAATTCTGTTAAAACCCTTGTTCATTTATTTATTTATTTTTGTTCTGAGATTTAATTAGCTTTTTTTACCTTTAATGTTTTTCACTTATTTTGCACGGTCTACTATGGTTGGGGGTTAATACTAATAACCCAAGCTGCCTGGGAGACATTTTGTATAACCTGGATTCAAAGTAGCTTTTAATAATTGTATGTAATGTTACAGTCTTCTGTAAAGAACTATGATAATTTGACTCTATATATTTCAATCAACTGAATTATATATATATATATATGCAGGTATGTACTTAAGTACTAAAAGAAATTAAATAATATGCCATGGTTTGTTTATGAATATGAAATGAAAAGAGGAAAGGGTTATGAGATTATATATGTAGGCTAAATGCGTAGGTATAAAATAAGAGAAATGAACTGGGAAACTGACATCGGTTGGTCATCTAACTTTTTTTTTTATTACAAGCCAACTGCATTGTTTTATGTTACAGCATGATAGATCCTTGCGTCAATACTAACAGGCTAAAAGGGATACATCTGTAAACCTAACGAAACTCTGTAGTTGGCATAATTAAACCGCAGATGAGAGATGTCGTGAGGAGATATTTCCTGTTGCTGCCAAAGACAAAACAACTGTCTAACATCAAAGTTTGGTCGGTATCCAGCAGGTCGGTCTCTGGCAGCCAATCAGCGTCGCTGCTTCAAGGATTTTTCTGCCACGTGTGAGTAAGTACAGATTTAATCAACAGGTCTCTTGCATTTGCATACAGAAACCACTGCGTCCCAGGTCTCCTGCAACAACTTTACACAGAGCACAGTGATAGAAGTAACGGGGTTTAAAAATATAGCAGTGTGGGGGAAGAAATGTCAAGTTTTTAAGCTTCACAGCGGCTGGAAAAGCTTCAAAACAGATGGTGTTTACACCGTAATTCAGAGCGGTGCAGTTTATCTTTACTCTGTAAGCCCAAAGACGGGAGGAAAAAAAAAACGACTTTGTTAATTCGTATCAGATTAGCGCAGAACAAGGGAGGGTTTTATTTTTGAGAATTTATTCCACAATTTAAAGATTAAAATGAAAACTTTCTTATTTCTCTTAACAAAGCCCGCTTACAGATGTTTTAGCAAGAATGTTTTTAGCGCTAGTTGTCATCATTAATGAGGCCAAAATGTTTGTGTTTTATTGGAGTGAGAAAGTGTATTCTGTTAAATACTTTATATCCCCAGTGTAATAGCTGAGAGTATGTTCGACCTTTACCGGTAGAACACAAACTTAGACATTGTGATTAATTTACGAGAGCTTTTCTAACCATCGTTTTACATATTTATATTCAGATAAGAATACCTACAGTATAATTCATCAATATGTTGTTACCTTATATATTTGGACATACAAATGTGTGATGTTTTGGTAAGTTAGCGATCCTGCTAATGAAAATGTATGCATTTTCTTTTATCACTTTGCATTGTTTGTTGTTTTTAGATCGAATTACCTAACTAAATGACCTACTCAGAGAATGCCAATAAAAGACACTTCCCTTGAAATAACTCAGCGGCAGTATGGAAGGTCATATATTGTGGTTCAATCAATAAGCTAATAACTCAATAAAGAATAAATGTAAAACAAAAAAAAAATGTAACATAATGTTTGCACATGTGCAACGAACCAGCCACTGTTATTAACACACCTTCACAGTATGGAAAATCACTACAACAAACATTTAGCACCATCATCGCAACGATGCCAACAGGATGCATTAAGATATCATGATAAAATAAACCAGCACAAAATAACACACAGTAACTGCAGTCTGACCAAGATGCTTATCTTTAAGAAGCAATGTTGTTCAGAAGCATTAAAGAAAACAACACTGGCAACGTACTGTTTTTATCAAGTGCTTCTTTATGGAGTTGATTAAGATTGCAGATTCCAGCTCCTATTACGTTTGGACACAAAAAAAATCAAATGCTACGGTAAATATCAACTGTGGATGCTTTTTTAAAAATTATTTGACAGGTGCAGTTTTAGAAATGAAGACTCCATAAAATCTCTTACATGAAACTAAGCAAGCAAAGATGTAAATAACGGCATCTGATGACAAGTATAAGTCCTGCACCACAAATCTAACCTGTATGGGAGACTCGTTCGCTGAAAGCAACATAAATCTAATGTAGAGTATTTCTCAAAACCATGTAGGTTAAAAGGCAAACGTGTCGTCTTGTGAGACACGAAACAGAAGGCCAATAACGTTGGTCAACCACAGTTAAGCATTGGGAATAACAGCATCAGGCTCTCTTGATGCTTTCCATTAAACAGGGATGCTGGTCAGAGTTGATGAGAACCTGGATTGAGCTAAATGCAGGGCAGCCCTGAAAGCAAACCTGTTGCGAAAGACATAAAAGTAGGGCGGAGGTACACCTTCAAGCAGGATAACAGCCCTAAAAATCCTGCAAGAGCTCCACAGGAATGGTTTGGATCAAAGTGTATTCATATGTTGGAATAACCCAATCAAAGTCCAGCCCTAGATCTATATGAGAATCCATTAAAAAAAATAATAAAAAAGGACTTTTAAAGTCGTGTTTAGTAGTTTTTTATCCAATCTGAATAATCCCAATTTCTAATTTTAGCCCACATGTATTCTTTAATTGGCTAGTTTGTGTTATAAAGTAATAACACAAATTAAAATACATTTAAAAGAACACGAAATTACTTAAGATTACAGCAAAGTTGTGCAAATTTATTAGAAAAAAAAGGTGCTGGCTGTGCATTTCACCCGAGCTCTATTAGTATCTGCTATGCTTTGGATGTCAGACGGGTTAAAACGTGGAGGGGAAAAAAAAAACCATCCTGTTATATCAACCTTTGAAACCAGGGCACTTAGACAGCTGACAACACAGAAGAGGCGTTCAGGAGCGCCCTGTAAAAATCTGGAAAAACGAGCCTCCTCGACTTGCAACTTAAACAACAATCAGTCCAGGTAGTTCAGCTTCCTGGGAAAATGACTAACATGGACTAATCATGCTGTCGCCCACCACCAGTCTGTGAAGGGGCCTCTGAGTGTTCACGTAAACAGGCTTAAAGCCGCGACACGGCTCTGACATGTCGGGACTCGAACATACCTGGAGAAACGGGGTCCGGTGGCGCAAACAACGAGCCTCTCCGCTTCACCCCGCGCCGTCATTTTGCGTCTTTAAAGCCCCAAATAGCAGCGGCTCCGTTCACCAAAACCCCTCCAGTTGCATAACAACTTAATAAACGCGTTTTTATTGAAAGCACCCTGCGTCCTTTTCCTTTCCGTCCGTTCCTTCTCTTGCTGTCACACTTTACTTATGTAACACAAAAACACACAACCACAGGAAAAACCCGTCAGATTCTAATTTAAAACACTCTTTTTTTGGGGGGGGGTTCCCAGCCCGATGCGGGGTTTCTCCGTCGGTTCCTCCGGGTCCAGCTCTCCTCATCCTCGGCTTGGCTGAGGCTCGTAAACAGCAGCCGAAAGTAGGTCAGCTGGTCGCTGAGCGCAAACGACGACATGAGCAGGAGGCTGAGACTGAGAGGACGGGAGAGCTGCAAGACTGGCAGCTGGAGGGAAGATTGTCATCTTTAACGCTCAAATAATGCATTTAAAGTAACTTCCTTTTCATTTTCTTTATTATTATTGATTAAATGGATGAATGAATTTATGAATTTTCCCACATTTCTCAGACTTTCCAACATGACAAGACATAATAAGTATCTTGAATGTCCAAATTACAATAGAATACTAACTATAAAGGATTATATGGAAGTCAAGCAATGTAACAACACGCACAACAAGAGTTACATCTTGTTTTTGTTTGTTTGTTTTTGTTGTTTTAATTGAATGAGTGAATCAATTAATAATGAAATGCATTTCTCGGACATGGGAACAAGGTAAGCCATAAAAAAGTCCAAATTACAATAGAATATAAGCAAAACAGCCATTTAACCTAGAAATTGTAATATGGAAGTCAAGTAATGAAAGTGCATGTAATGCAAGATTAAAATCTTTTGTTTGTTTGTTTTTTATTGAATGAACGAATCGTTTATTTATGATCGTCTTAAACGGGGGAGCTTCACTTGGTATGAGAATATGTTTCATTTAGGGGGAAAATAAACTACATTAATAGTACATTTAACTTTATAGATAGAATAGTGATGGATCAAAGCAGCTTTAAGTCTAAATGTTACCCTGGTTGCAGGTTTATAGAGTATTAATCTTATAGTCTTTTATTATAGCATCTTATAGCACTTTTATTATTTTGCCTGTGCACTTCCTGTGTGTGTGTGTGTGTGTGTGTGTGTGTGTGTGTGTGTGTGTGTGTGTGTGTGTGCGTGCGTGCGTGCGTGTGTGCTTTAACTACTTCCTGGTTGTATTTTTCTCTCTGATGAAGTCTCAAATGTGGGTCAGCAGCCTGCATGACTTATTGGATTCAAATATTTTTGCCTTTGCGAAATGATTACACAAGTGAGCAGGCAAAGGTCGGGAGACTTTCCGAATGACTAAAAGCCACACCTTTCAGAAAATCTGTTTACTTTGAGAAGGAGGTCAAACTAACACAGACTCTAATGTCTGGGATTGTTGCAATCGCATTAGTTTTTAAAGCCGTAAATGTCTCTTTCCGCCCAAAGTTTTGCAGTTGATACAGGCGTACAGGTAAATACGTGTAAAGTATGATAGTAGAGATAAAATGTTCTATGACATTGCATTGTTGTGCCTTGCAGAAGTATTCAAACCCCTTTCAAATCTGTAAAGAAGCCAGATATAAAAATTAGTGTGGCATGCTTGTCCCTTCAGTTCCTTCTGTATTGTTTTAAAACCAACCATAGTTGTTTGTTAACATGATCTCTAACAACAAACCTAAACACAATAAAATGCTTATATTTAGTTGGAAATTAAATGACACATGGAATAGTTGCACTAGACTTAACTTAAATGTTTCACACCACGGAAGACATTCAGTCACTTACACTCCAGATAGATGAGGTCATGCGATGATAAATGTCAAGAGGGTATCAATACTTTTTCAAAGCACAGTAGAAATAGACCTTTTAGATATCAGTTTATTACACATTGTCAGATTGATTTTAGCAGAGATCTTCCAGATACAGTTAGAGTTAACTGTGTCTGTGTTATAGTAATTTTTTGGGAAATCTCACACTTTTCTTCCTCTCATTTTCCCTCAGACATAGACATTAGCAGCCGTGTGACGTTATGTGGCAGCTCCAGGCTCTTCCAGGCCTCATTATTTAATGTTTCATGATTAAACTTTTTACTCCAGATGTTAAAGAATTTCATCACGCAAAGCGCAAGCTATGCTAAATATGTATGCCTTCACTTCAATAGCCACTTAATATAATAAGTCCCATTTTCCCTTCAGCCGATTCAGACTGCAGATGTCTTATTGGGCTGCTGACAAGCTGGATCGGCGCTGGGGTAAAAGTATGTTCAAATAGTTTCTAATTATAACACCTGCAGCTGATGAAGGATTCTATTGAATTATTGTCCGCGCTGACTAAAAACGCCAATAATGAAACATTTTAAACCTGCAATTGTTGTTATATTAAGTCAAATAAAGTCATTATGTTGACTTACCTAGATGAAACAGCCACATATAGTAGTGCATGTCGGCCACCTCAAGCATTTTAGCAGGCCAAGGTGTTTGAATCAATACAGACAGATGCTTCGATTTAAAAATTTTTTTTTTTTTTGGACAATCTGTCCTAAAATGTTGATGAATCTGGACATTTCGAAACTGTATTTCCACAGAATTACCACCTGTGTCCAATTCTAAAAGCCCAGCTACCTCCTGTCACCTGTCACCCTAAACTACAGTGGTGGTCACCACCTGAAAGACAAAGAGATTTTCTTTTTAAATCACGTTATTCTCTTTTATACTTCACAGCTACTTTCTGCAAGTGGCGAAATGTTAACAAACAACATGATAGAAGTAAACACTGCCAGCGTGTTGATATAGAGTTTTTAAAGTTGCTGCTGTGCCAGCAACCAATAAGAGTGAGACATCCAAGATTCATAAAGATCTCCCACATTTCACTGCATTATTCACCATCCGCCTACATAGAGATTAGTTCTGCTCTTTTATGTAGGTCATGCTATTGGATAATGAGATGACATTTCCTGCTCATAAGTAAGCATCGCTGGATAGTATTGATGATGTCATGGCGGCCCCTGAGCTGAACCACTGACTGTCGTTAATTAGACTGGCACGGCTGTTCGCTCTGTGTTCCCATGGTAACAATGCACGGTGTCTACTTTCTCCTAACCGGAGCAGCTATGTCCATCGAGCTGCTGGTTTTCATTTTCTTCAAGTTGAGGAGATTTTTCATCCTTAGCTAGAAAGCGATTTACCTTTTCCTGCTGAATGTTAATGAGGTGGCAGAAAAAGCTTCGAGCTTGGATACTTTGAACTCACTGAGATACTTTCCTATATGGTCACATTTCACAAGTTTTTTTTTTTTTTCCTTTTTAAATAGAATAAAGAAAAAAGAAACAACTGAGCACATTGAGCTTAATTGGCTGTGGAAATAAGACAGTTCTAATGTATTGTCTTTTACTTCCTGCAAAGTCCAATCATGCATATGGATATTTAACTTTCTTGGCTGTGGAAAAATTGAACCCACTGCATGGGTTGATATCCTATGATGGAGATGGGTATTGAGTGTCCCCGTAATCCTGGGAGCTAAGCTGTTAGGGAGCTTCATGTCTTAGTGTGAGGATTCAGAGAAATTGAACAGCAGAGTCGCCATTTCAAGGAATCAAGGAATCTTTATTTGTCATCACATCACATGTGGTACATGAGGTGGGACGAAAATTCTAATCCCCCGGTCCAGTTTACACCCTGATAGCAATTTTAAATAATGTAATAAAATATAAGAATATAATATCTATGCGAGAAATAGGATTTGAGCTACACAAAATCTACAATATGGACACAGAATAACACAATATGGGACTTCCGACATAGCAGCATTGAGGATCGGAATGCAAATATGTAATACATTATAAATTCTAAAGAGCTATACGAGAAATGTGATTTGACTCCACAAGAATATACAATATTGATCCAGAATCTACAATATAGTACTTCGGACATAGCAGCAATCAAAATTCGGAGTGCAAGTGACATATTAATTGACATTTTAAAAGGACATTTTAAAGTGAACATTAAAGTGAACCATTACAGCGACTTTTTAAAGTGACATTTTGAAGTGTGATATTAAGGGAACAGTGCCGGTTAAATGAGAAAGAGTTTTTCAGTTCTGGTTGTCGTTGCGTGTGTTTGAGAGTCTCACAGCTTCAGGAATGAAGCTGTTTCTCAGTCTGGTGGTTTTGCACTTTATGAGAAACAGCTTCATTCCTGAAGCTTAGATCCTGATCCAGATCCTTATGAAGGTCACAGAGGGTACAAGGAAGTTTGCCCAATCAGTTTACATGTGTTTTTGGACATTCAGACGTTCAGTTGCGTGATGGAGAAAGCCCTGTGAGGGGTATAGGGGGTGGTATGGCGTGCGTGCCCGGCCCCGTTTTCAAGGCCTTTTAGTTTCGTGTACGACCAGAGTCAGAGGTTACTTCGCATTGCTGGCTGTAAGTCAGACTAATTTTCAGTCAGAGTTGGACTCTGCAAGGTTGCCATTCTGTCCATAAATCTTTACAAAATTTCTTGGTACAGGCTAGGTGCAAGGTTTCCTCCATGTGTAAATGATAGTGGCGGATCGACACTGCAAAAATAAAAGCCTCCAAACCATCAGGAAAGATACATATGTACATATATATATAGCTGATATTTTTGCACCCATGCTAACCATTAAAGTTTAAAGTGAATTTTAATGTCATGGAACCTTAAAATGTATTTTATTGTGATTTTCTTTCTGTCAGTCTGGCTACTGCTTGGTGTGTCGCTCAGCAGAATAAATTACAGAGGACAGTATGAAGTAGAGGGAGAGAAAAGACAAACAAAAGCTACCTACAGAATGTTAAGTTGCATGCATTTTTACTTCAAGCCGTCAAAAATGACACAAATTTTAATTTATGACGCATTTGAGATACAGCAACATAGTTAATGAATATAGTTTCTTCCTTATGCATAGTCTCAGCAAATTTTGGTGTTTAAGGAATCAAGGAATCAAGGAATCTTTATTTGTCATCACATCACATGTGGTACATGAGGTGGGACGAAAATTCTAATCCCCCGGTCCAGTTTACACCCTGATAGCAATTTTAAATAATGTAATAAAATATAAGAATATAATATCTATGCGAGAAATAGGATTTGAGCTACACAAAATCTACAATATGGACACAGAATAACACAATATGGGACTTCCGACATAGCAGCATTGAGGATCGGAATGCAAATATATAATACATTATAAATTCTAAAGAACTATACGAGAAATGTGATTTGACTCCACAAGAATATACAATATTGATCCAGAATCTACAATATAGTACTTCGGACATAGCAGCAATCAAATTTCGGAGTACAAGTGACATATTAATTAACATTTTAAAAGGACATTTTAAAGTGAACATTAAAGTGAACCATTACAGCGACTTTTTAAAGTGACATTTTGAGGTGTGATATTAAAGTGAACAGTGCCGGTCAAATGAGAAAGAGTTTTTCAGTTCTGGTTGTCGTTGCGTGTGTTTGAGAGTCTCACAGCTTCAGGAATGAAGCTGTTTCTCAGTCTGGTGGTTTTGCACTTTATGCTCCGCAGCCTCCTGCCTGAGGGGAGCGGGACAAAAAGTGAGTGTGCTGGGTGTGTGGGGTCCTTCATGATGCCGGAGGCCCTCTTCCTGCATCTGGAGGTGTAAATGTCTGTGGTGCTGGGGAGGCTGACTCCAACAGTCCTCTGTGCAGCCTTCACCACCCTCTGC
>JAVLVB010000078.1:1788342-1845616 GCA_032876305.1 Orestias chungarensis | reverse complement strand
ACATTCTTTATTTACACTGAGTATTTGAGTTTACAATTCAGTTTACATTTACTACAGCTTAACTATGTCAGATTCTAGTGAGACAACACACAAGTTAAGACAAGCTGATTAAGGAAGTGAAGTCCCTGAACGTCTTCCAAAGGATGATGCGGGCAACGTTCAATCCCTGCTAGCAAAAGAGGATGAGAGCAACGTTTATAAGTATTTTTAACCATATTTTTTTCCAGGTCTGAAGTTCAGACCTGGAAAAAAAAACTCCAGGATTGAAGTGTCCCACTAGAGAGCGCTAACACAAAGGTGCAGGTGAGGGAAAAGGAGGAGGCCATTCAATAGCCTGTTTTAGCTACTGTTAGCTAGCCCGGCGGCTAACGAGCAAGCTAAAACATCAGTTTCGGCTTAATGTCGCCTTTCATTGCGCAATAATGGCAACAGAAAAATATTCGCAACTCGAAGCAGGTGAGTGCTGAACACCACACCGTATCCCCCGAAGGATTGTTTTTGAATTTCCAGAGTTTGGACTTGTGTACATCAGCTGGTGAGCTTGGCAACCGAGCCAAGCCAAACGCTAGCTAGCATTAGCACGACTAGCAAGAAGCTAACAGCGAAACATTTCTTTTTCAGAGCTGTATTACCTCATCGCCAGATTTCTGCAGTCTGGACCTTGTAAAAAAGCAGCACAGGTAACCCTTTGCATAGGTTTTAAAGTTGTTCTTTGAGAGTGTTTTTGTTAGCTAAGCGCAGCGCTAGCCTGTTGGGCTAACTGTGTGTCTGTTGTTAGGTTCTGATCGAGGAGCTGGAGGAGTATGAGGTAAGATCAGCTGGAGCTTTTCTGTTTTTGTCCTGTGGGGTCTCCCCAATGTTGCCTAACTAAACTTTCCGTCTGCAAGGAAGTCTGTGTATTTTTGGATCGGTGTTTTCCCCCCTTTTTTCTAAATGTGCGCGTCCTCTGTCGTGTAGAAACTGTTAGCATCGTCTTATCTCTGACTGCTTGTTTTTGACTTTAGTTGGTTCCACAACGATGGAGTTGGGACGGGAAGATATTCAAACGGAGCTTCACAGACTGGGTGAGTTGTACCTGCATTAATATTGTTTATTATGTGTTTTGTTTATGTCTTTAAAATCAACTGTTGTGCCGATGTCAGTACCTTAATTTGAATTTGCAACTCAAAATATGCGACGGAGGGATGCGTTTGTAATGAGAAGAAAATATTACAGATACATTTTAATATAGGCCTGTCGATAAATAACTAAATGCTGGCTTCGCTATTGTGTGGACTGGTGGGCGGGCTCTTTATGTGCTAAGCGATTGCGATAGGCTAATGTTGAGACAGAGACCTGTCGGTCATAGTCAGCGGCCAATCAAATCGCTCTTGCGTCAGCGCTCTACGCGGAAGAGTCGAAACGAAGCGTTTGATTGGCTGGAATTATCTCAAGCCCCGCCTCTGCAGTTTGTCCCCCATACCCTTTTTAACACTCCAATTGTTTTGTAGTATATTTTTCTTTATTTGTACATGCAATCTGTTACAGTTTGGATATGGTGTGTTTTTAAACAGGCTTTTTAGTTTTCAACCAACGAATCAAGCCTAAAATTACCTAAATCTGATCGCTCTGCAAATTGTTGTTACACATCTGGTTTCACTTGACCGTTAACAAGTAATGCAACTTTTTTACTGGTCATGTGTAATTGACAGATTGTTATTATGGGGAAAGTAAATAAAGATGAGCACTATGGGTTGCACCAAAAATTACATTCATTAAACGTGCATAACCAGTGACGCATTAATTGGCTTTTGTGATTCTTCTCGGTTTGTGACGTGCAATTGAGACAGCGTTGTTGACGTGTTTCTCATCCAGGTGGTTTTAAACCAGCACATTCCTGCGGACTACCTGCTTCAAGTCTGTCGAAGGATTGGTCCGCTGATAGAGAAGGAGATCCCACCTAGTGTTCCTGGAGTCAAAACGCTCCTGGGGCTGGGGAGGCAGTCGTTGCTTCGCACCACTAAAAGTAACCATGTGTTTTTATTAGTTTATTCTTCAGGGTGCTGGGTCTCTGTTGTTTTTAGATTTCATAATATCAAAGTGATGAATATATATATTTGATGAACATATCTTGTTTTGAAATATTTCTGTAAATTTTTGGCTACACTTAGGTTGTACGCACAAAGTATGCTGCGGTTCAACTGTTGCTGCATTGCACAGAGGACGCCCACCTGAACCTCCGGTTGTTTTCGGGAATGTTCCTAATGTTGGTACGTAAAACTATTTATCTGCTTTGTACTCGAGCAGTCAAGGGAAAAAGAGAGACTTTTTTTTTTAAGTTAATGCGCTGTTTTATTTATTTATAAAGCATTGTTTTGTCTATGCAATGTCCTCTAATTAACGCAAACATAGCGCCTTAACATAAGTTATGTAAGGCGTTGAACCAATTCAATTCAAATAATTATTTCCATCTCTGGTGATCAGCATTATTATTATCATTATTAACTAATATTTTCTCTATTTCCTTATATCTGTTTTAACCGTGAGGTTTTGTCTTGAGAATGAGACCGTGGGGTCTCCATCTTCAGCTTCATGTTCAATTAACAGATTTATAATTGCATAGCTTCTGCTTGTCGAGTGTGGTCATAAAGCACCCTGCGTTAAAAATTTCTAGTATTTAAAAAAAAAAACGCAACGATTATTGCAATAATTACATTGGAGCGCTTCTTTTAATTAAACTGATTTGTAGGCAAACTGCTTTCTTCAGCACAAACAAAATTAATTAGTTTGGAGAGCAACGCACAGTTGGAACCAGAGTATGTACAATAAGAAAGATTCATAACATTGTTATTCTTGTTTGACATTAAATCAGACTAAATGTTTTCTGTTTCACATCAGTTATTATTATTAAAAATGTTGCTAATTGCTATATGCCATAAAGATACAAGATGCTTTTGATTTCACACCCATAATAGTTTGCTTTAAGTTTGACTTCATCAAAACAGATTCTTTTTACATAAATGCTTTGATTTAATTTCACGAGACCAGAATCCTTTTACTTTCTAAACTTTACCCTATTTTTCCACATGGGAGTTTATAGACTTATGTTTGCTGCCTATGAAGTAAACATCTCACTTTCTCCATTCTCCAGCGGCTGGATAGCTCAAGTGGTATGTTGCTTGACTTCCAATTGGAAGGCAAGACCCTTTGCGCTACTGCCTACCTGGCGCCGCAAATGGCTGCCTCAGTGTAATTACACCAAAACAAATTCCTAGTATGTCCTGTATGTACCTGGCAAATAAAGTTGATTTAATCTTTAATCTTTAATTTGATGGACAACTTTTAAAACCTTTTTTCTTTCTGAAGTAATAACTTATTAAAGCTAACTTGGTGATATTCACAATGTGCCTGGCCATCTTACAGTCTTTCAGTAATAAGTCCGCCTTTAAAATATTGTTACATCAAGTATGAACCATTTTTCTGTCTTAATTGGGTCATGGAAAACAAATATAGACTATATGGATATAGTGGATATAAAGTCCAGACCTCAATATTTTGAAAATTTTATTAGAAAATAAAAATGGTGGTAAAGATCAACAAACTAAACTGGTATTTGAAGATGAATTTGACTTTTTAACAGAAAAATGAAGAAAAGAGACCGATATAGACGTTTGGGAAATATTTTTAACCTTTCTCTGATAATAATTACATGCAAGCTGCCTTTTCACTTATGATGTTTGTCTTGCTCAATAAATAATGTGAGTGTAATATGTGATATGTTCTTACCTTTTTAAGGAGCTTGTTTTATAACCTGGAAAGGATGATTCTATTCCTCGTCCCCTGATATGTGAATCATGTGGGGATGACTCTCCTTTGTCTTTATACCAAGTGTCCATCGTGGGTGCTCGCCAGGCCACGGGTGCCACCCGATTCGGCCAGATTCTTCCGTCTTCCTCCTACCAACACATGAAGATCCACAAGCGGATCCTCGGCCACTTGTCTTCAGTTTACTGCGTGGCCTTCGACCGCACTGGTCGCCGAATATTTACAGTGAGTGACATTTTCCACCAAACGGTTATTGCAATGTTGGTTCGCGTACGTCCAAGTACGAAGATTGCTTTTGTCTTGGTTCAGGGTTCAGATGACTGCCTAGTGAAAATCTGGGCGACGGACGATGGCCGGCTCCTGTCAACGCTCCGCGGCCACTTGGCGGAGATCTGCGACGTGGCTGTCAACTATGAAAATAGTCTCTTGGCCTCTGCAAGCTGTGACAAAGTCATCAGAGTGTGGTGCCTGCGTACATGCGCGCCCGTCTCTGTTCTGCAGGCCCACGCCGCTTCCATCACATCCATACAGGTAAGGCAGTGGGTTTTAGGGGTGGAAAAGCCGCTTACTAAGTTAAAAGGCAAGGCAAGTTTATTTGTATAGCACATTTTCGTGTAAAACACAATTCAAAGTGCTTTACATGGGTAAAAAGATCAGAAAATGAAACAATAAAATCAACTTTTGAATTTAAAATAAAAAATGATAGTAATAATATTCTCAGTTGCTATATGCACAGTTAAATAAGGATGTTTTCAGCCTGGATTTAAACAACGGCAGAGTTGAAACCTGTCTCACCTCTTCAGGAAGACTGTTCCAGATTTCCTTCCAGAGAATAGAAACGAGTCTCAGCGTTCTTCTCTGCTTTTAGTTTTGTCCTGCAGCCAAGGGGACGAAGCGATACCTCGCATCAACTGGAGCGGATGGTATGGTGTGCTTCTGGAAGTGGCACTCTCACAGTATGAACTTTGAGTGAGTGTTCTTGGATCTATTGGAACATTTTTGCCTCTGACGTTTTAACTAGTTAAGCAAACACAAAACCATGATGTATTTGTCGTTTTGACACAGTGACCAACCAGTTAAGTTTGTTGAGCGGTCGCGGCCAGGAGTCCAGGTCTCCACTTCCTCTTTCAGTAGCGGTGAGTTTATTTACATGACTGAATCCAGAGTAGTTTGTGACCAACAAACTGTTTTCTGACTGTACTTTCAAGAACTGAATGGGTATCCTAATGAAAGGTGGGTTGGCAAAAACCTTAGGGCTCCCATCACAGTTCAATAAGGCCCGCCACAATCATCCAGAATGTTTTATAGGGTTTTATTAAAACGACTCATCATTCTTCAACTGGGATATTCCCAGGAGCCTGGGTTATTATAACGCTTTCGGGGCTACAGTTGCAGGGTGTATTGTCCTGCAAAAATAATCTGATGAAGCAGCTGAAGCAAACAATCTATGCTCCCCAAAACCATGCAGAATGTTGGGCTGTGTTGCACACACTGTAACATTACTATGTTAAACTCAGACTTCTAGCTGGGGAGAAGCACACACCTCCAAATTGCACATAAAGACTGGTATCTGGGAGATGAGGTATAATGTTGATTTCAGGCTGCAGGCCTTGGTGTATTTAGTTAAAACAGCGAAGCGAAGGCAGGAAAAGCAAAAGCTTTAGCTCATAGTTTGTAATGTACCTTTTATAAAGAAAAACATGATAAAAATGCTTGGCTTCCGTTACTAAACATGGATTTCAGATTTTATTTTTGGTGATGGTTAGAATGCTAAAGCGTCTAACATGACTAATGGTGTCCTTAGTTCTATATAGAAAACCCATAAGTAGAATTCAGCTAATGTACAAAGCTGATCTAAATGTGTTTATGCTTTACCTTTATTGTACGTACTATTATTAGGTGGAATGTTTATGGCTACTGGAGGCACGGATCACATGATCAGGGTCTACTATCTCGGTGCAGAAACTCCGATGAAGGTATCTGAGCTGGATGCTCACACGGTAAGAAACAAGTTTTTTATTTTTTATTTTATCCATCTTGTTTTTTTTTGTCTTACCAGTCTTAATAATTTACTGCTTTTTTTTTCTTCTTGTTTTTATTTTTTTAGGATAAAGTTGTTGTTGTCCAGTTTTGCAATAACAGTGACAGGTAAAAACTAAAAAAGGTTCAGAAACGTAGTTTCAGTCCATTTATGTGGTTTATAAAGATCTGATGCTGGATCTCATGTGTTTCCAGTCTGAGGTTTGTGAGCGGCAGTCGTGATGGAACAGCAAGGATCTGGCATTATGAGCAACAAGAGTGGAAAAGCGTTGCTTTAGACATGACTGCAAGGCTTCCAGGGTAAGATGGCGTTCTGAAACACATTAAATATAACCATGATTTGAACAAAAACCTTATTGTTTTAATGTTGTATGTCTGTTTCTTAGGACCGCTGTTGCGAATGGGGACGATAAAACCAAGCTGGTGGTGACCATGGTTGCTTGGGATCGCGTTGACAGCACAGTCATCACGGCGGTTTCAAACTACCTGCTCAAAGTGTGGAGCCCCATCTCTGGCCAGCTTCTGCATGTTTTGTCTGTACGTATCTGAAACGGCTCCCTCAGGGTGTGATGAAGTCGGCAGCAGTTTCTAATAAACGTTTACGGCCTGTTTTCAGGGTCACGATGATGAAGTTTATGTGCTGGAGGCGCACCCCTTCGACCCCCGCATTATGCTGTCCGCAGGTCACGACGGTAACATTTACGTCTGGGACCTGAGCAAAGGAGCCAAGATAAGAAATTTTTTCAACATGGTAATCGACTAACTTAGAGATTTGCACATGTAGCTGTTGGTTGTTTTTTGTTTGTTTTTTTACCATTGTGCTGATGTTTAAATGTTATTTCCAGATCGAGGGCCAGGGCCACGGAGCCATCTTTGACTGCAAGTTCTCAGCTGACGGGCAACATTTTTCCTGCACAGACTCACACGGGCATTTACTCATTTTTGGCTTTGGCTGCAGCAGACCATATGAAAAGGTATGAGCCTAAAATCTGTTGACTCACAGTCTGTGAGTTACCCTTTCATAAAAATAACTGCTGGAAAGTCGCGATGTTGGATTTTCTCTCGATGTTAATTTGAATGAAAATTGAGATGTCACAGTAGGCACACTTGTCGTACCTTCATCCATATATTACGGTTCTTTTAATAAACAAACAAAAAACTGATACAGAGACTGCTAACTAGACCCAAAAAGGAAAGATTAGATTAAAGTAATTTGAACAGTTTTTTTTTACTATAATGAATACAATTGGCAAAAAAAAAAGAAATAATCAAACGATTAGCGCAATTAAAATGCAGGCACAAATTCATTCAGACCCTATGCCGGTAACATATTTAGTGAGACAATCCATTTGATGCAAGATTAACTTTTTTTAGAAGATATGAAATGACAGTTAAGTCATTGAGACACTTAAGGTTGTTTTCAGCCCAAAACAGCAGATAAAAAAATAGGAGTTTTGGATAAAAGTATTTCTAGTACCTCTAAAAACTATTCTACTAGACTATTGAAGTCAGTGTTTTCTGTAAACCCAAAATAGAAATTAGGTAGAAATTAATTGTTACAAACTTGCATTTTTCTTGGTGATGTAATATTTAGTTGGTTGGAGTTTCAGTTTACAGATGATAACGTTGGACGTTACGCAAAAAATCTAAAGGTCACTCTAAGTGACCTTTAGATTTTTCACAGACTAGAAACAGAAGTTTAAAAAAAAACGGTAATTTATGGCAAATTATATTATCATCAAACCTTTTTTAAATATTATCTGCAGTGCAAGATTTTCTATCATCATCTTGCTGAAATGATAACTTTCAAATGGAGACAAAAACCATATTTATAACATTATCAGACAGGTAAGGTCAGTTCAAGTTGATTGTTAACAATATGGCTGAAGTGCAGCAACACCTGAGGGGCTATTCAAGTCATCTTGTCATCACTAATATCATCTTTTCCTAATGCTTTACAGATTCCCGAGCAGATGTTCTTCCACACGGACTACCGACCTCTCATCAGGGATTCTAATAATTATGTCCTGGACGAACAGACGCAACAGGCCCCCCACCTCATGCCCCCTCCCTTCCTCGTAGACATTGATGGAAATCCTCATCCTTCTCACTACCAGCGGTTGGTCCCAGGCAGGGAAAACTGCAAAGACGATCAGCTAATACCTCAACTTGGATACATGGCTAACGGTGGGGAAAAAATCACTAGTCTTTGAAAGCTTTCCTGATGCATTAACAGCGGCTTAATGTTCAGGAAATGTGACCGACTGAGTTTAACCAATGTTCTGGTTTATTAGGTGACGGAGAGCTGGTTGAGCAGGTGCTTGGACAGCAGACGGCAGAAAACGGTGAAAGCCTTTTGGACAATCTAATCAGACAGTTGCAGGACGAGCAGGACGAACGGCAGAATGAAGAACAGGCCAATGGCGAAATGGGTCGGTTCCTTCTCTGTAATCACGTGTTCAGTGATTTACAAGAGACCAAAGATTTGTAGCAAAAGTCTAAATATCACATTTTATTGACAGATTTTGTAATATTTATAGATCTCCCTTTTATTCTTGTAATTGATTATTTCACCTTGTAAGAGCAACTTCTTTCCAAACTAAACATACAAATGAATGAATGCTTTGGCAGCCGATGAGGCAGAGGGGGTTCCCTCCTCTCCTGGGGTTGAACCTCGCAGAAGCGGCCAGGTGGATGGAGTGTGGCAGATGCAGCACAACTCACTCCGTAGTCAAGTTGCCACTGAGAGGGACCTGCTGGCCTGGAGCCGCAGGGTGGTGGTCAATGAGGTGCCTCACGGGACATTCAGGTGAGCTCAATTTAAACCAGGAAAGGTTTTAAAAGGTTTATTTTGTCTTGTTTTTTGTTTTTGTTTTCATTGACAGTGGCTTGTGAAAGCTTTTACTTTTCCACAGTTTCACACACATTTCCGTGTGTTTGTGGGAAGTTTATGTCATAGAGCATCATGCCTCCAGCAGGCCTTTGCCAAAAACCACCATCGCATTTTTCTATTTTTAGGTTATATGATGTTTGTTTGCATTATGGACACCAAGCAACAAATCAAACAGGCCAGCGATAAAGTATTAAAAATAAAACTGGGATAAGTTAGATTACAGTTTCCTAAGTTTTATCTTCAAACCTAAACTGACAGGCGTGATATGGAGAGCATTAATTAGAGTCCCAGGCATGAGGTTCATTGCTCAGGTAAGGAAATCTGTTGAAAGGACATGTAGTGCTTAAATTTACCAAATCTGGCCTTTAATGCATGCAAAGATTTAAAAGAAGACTTGAGGCTTATTTTCTTCCAGTAAAGAAACCTTGCCAAACACAGCCATGGGTATGAGATGTAGTTTACATCAAGTGTTTTAAAAAGTATTTTCTCACAAATTTGAAAAAAACGTGTATGCTTTCTGCTCCACCTCCTGTATTATTCTGTTTTTCTGTATTGTATAACATCCCAACTAAAGGTTTTATTGTGATAAAGGTTCAAAAGTTACGAATATTTCTGCAGCAGTCTACATTTTTTTTCCATCCCCTAAAGAGTCCTTGAGGAGTGCAGACAAGCCAAGGGTGACTTGGAGTGTTCCCTTTACAACGCAGAGAGGAGAAAGAAGCCAGTAACCTGCATCCTCAAGGTAGGTCGTACTTCAGGTCTCTGAATGGATATATGCGTATCCTTTCATTAAAAAAAGGTTCCTCATTTAAATCTTTTAGAGCGATACTTTAAGTTCTCGTCTGCGCTCTCTGCGGCCGGCCAAGAAAAAGCAGCAGCGCCACTCCTATCAAACCCGATCGGCTCAGGTCCGTCAGCCAGGAACCAGAAGTAGAAATCCCAGCAGTAGACGGAACCCGGAAAGCCACGTGGAGTCTGAGAGCGGAGAGGTACGTTTAGTCCTTCTACAAATTATGTGTATTGGCAATGCTATGGAAAGATTTGTTAACGTTCATTGTAATTTTAGTATTAATGCGAATGTCTATATTTGCGTTTAAAGGAAGCAGAACAGGCGGAGCACTCTGATGCTTCCTCTGAGGATGAAGACCGCTGGCAGAGTGAAAGCAGCTCCTGGTAAATGTGTTTTACTTTGCGCTGTTTTTCCCCCTCGCTGACGTTTCTAATCGTCCAACTAACCTCTTCCATCTGGGGGCGTGCAGCGACTCTTCTAGTGAGTATTCGGATTGGACGGCTGATGCGGGGATCAACCTCCAGCCCCCAAAAAGGCCCACCAGGAGGCCCGTACGGCCCGCGGGTTACAGCAGCTCCGAGGATGCAGAAGGCGGCGACAAAGCCAAGGAGGCGAAGAAGAGGGAAAAGGGGAAGAAGAAGAAAAAACCCAAAGAGACCAAACAGGTTGGTGACGATGCAGTCTGCTGCTGTGGCATTTACTGGAAGGCGTACATCATTTTTAGAAAACACGAGTGTTTCTGTGTTTTACTCAGAAGCCAACATCTTCGCTGGCCGGACTAAACGCGGAGGAGTGGCTGCCGCCGTCATGGATAATGGGCACCATCCCGCGCCGCTCTCCGTTTGTCCCACAAATGGGAGATGAAGTGAGAGCCCCTGATGTTGAACAGAACAGATTGTGCTGTGGTTCGTGTTTAACAATGCTTCTCCTGTCCCCCGTCCAGCTTATTTACTTCAAGCAGGGCCATCAGGCGTACGTGCGGGCCGTCCGCAGAGCGAAAGCCTACAGCATCAACATTCAAAAGCAGCCGTGGAACAGGCTCAACCTCAGGGTGAGGAAACCTTTCGTCCACACACCTCTGATCTCAGCTTGCTGTTTTCTTTTACCTAAGAAGACATATTTAAATCCCAGTTCATCATGCAGAACATATAATCCCTATTTTCTGCCAATAGCTAGACTTGCGTTAGAGTAAGGAACTAGAATATATTGATTTTTGTTTGTTTTTTTTTTCTTTTAGGACCAGGAATCTGTGAAAGTGGTTGGAATCAAGTACGAAGTCGGACCACCCACCCTGTGCTGCCTAAAGCTGGCCTTTCTGGACCCAGTCTCAGGGAAGATTACCAATGAGTCCTTCTCCTTAAAGTAAGCAGCGACAGGCAGCGCAAAATTATTCACATCCCTCAATTTTTACTAATTTTAATGTACAGAAAAGGTTGGATAAATATTTAACAGTTAAAATTTGATTTTTAATGTCTTAATAATATCCCATGTTGCCAGTTCCCCTTTAAAGTTGAGGGGCGCCTTAGAGAGAGGTGTTTATGAAATTAAAACATAAAATGTTTTCCTTGCCATTAACATAATACGGTAATCTGGATGAACATATTGAGGTCAAATCTTTATTTATTTCTTTGACGTGGCCAATTAAAAAGAAAGCCTGTGTTTAATGGAAAGTTGTTATTGTACATCAAGTTAAACATGTTGTCCCCACAGGAAAGCACGGTGGTGGTAGCATCATGGTGCGTGAATTCCTTAAAACTGATCAGGGTTTAGCTTAGGAGGGAGCTAGACACATTTAAGCACGGTGGAGTCGAGGTCCTAATCTAAATTCTGAAGAGTTTAAAACCATCAAGTTTGACTAATTTCAGAACAATTACTCTGCAAATATGTCTGCTGTGTTTCCAAGGTATCACGATATGCCCGACGTCATCGATTTTTTGGTGCTGCAGCAGTTCTACAATGAGGCCAAAGAGCGCAACTGGCAGCCAGGTTTCCTTTTCAAATAAAACGCTCAAAACTAATCCGTCTGGACCCACGTATTTAACAACAACACGTTCCCCCTCTGCAGGGTCGCGGTTCCGTAGCATTATTGACGACGCCTGGTGGTTTGGAACTGTGGAGGACCAGGAGCCCCTGCAGCCAGAGTACCCGGACAGCCTGTTTCAGTGCTACGCAGTCAAGTAGGTCCTTGTACACAGCTGCTGGAAGCATGCCGTACTCCACAGCCATGTTTGTCTTTAGAATCACTTCAAAAGTTCATGCAGGACTTTGTTTCATCTTATCTATTCAGATGGGATAACGGCGAGCGAGAGAAAATGAGTCCATGGGACATGGAGCCTATTCCAGAAGAAGGTTGGTGATGAATGATTGTGTTTACCGTTAAGAGCAGAAAATATATGTTCTGTCTTCATAAGAGGATATATTTTCTCACTTACAGAATCAGGCTGAAAGTCGTTTAGGATGTTTGGTAAATGTCAAGATAATTAAAGATTTTCTTTTGAACTTACTGTTTCTTTAAATAAGCCCACAGGATGTTATAAGCTTGTAATGACAAACTTTTAAGGAATCACTTCAATGAAAAAATAACAAATAGAGAAAAAGATGCTGGCTGAAGGATAAAATTAAGCTTTTGAATATCTAAAGTGAAAAGTAAAAGGCCCTTCACAGATGAAGTAGTCATTACTTTTAAGATAACATACAAAGTTATATAACATTTTGTAAATTGGTCAGAGATGAAGACCTGCAGTTTTTTAACCATGTCTCTATACACATGTTATACATGTTATTTCCATCAGCTGCTTTGCCAGAAGAAGTGGGGGATGGCGTGGAGGTGTTGGAAGAGGAGCTCCAAGCTCTGCTCTACCGGCCCCAGGAAGGAGAGTGGAGGGCTCACACCCGAGATGAAGACTGCGAGAGGGTCATCGAAGGCATTGATGAGCTTCTGAAGCTTAGTGAGTTTTCGCTCAAGCAGTGCTGACTTTGATATAGATAATGGTCTGTGCTTCATCTGATCTCAAGTTGGTTTGCCCACAGATGCGGCGAAGTCGTTTGCCTCCCCTGTAAACCTGGAGGAGTATCCTCTTTACTGCACCGCGGTGGCTTACCCCACTGACCTCAGCACAATCCGCAGACGGCTAGAGAATCGCTTTTACAGGTGAAGGAAACGAAAGGGTCACATGGTTGTGTTTTTTTTCACTACAAACGAGGAGGTCCTCTTGAATTTTCCGCTGACGTTTTTTTCTGCTGCAGGCGAATTTCTGCGTTAATGTGGGAAGTGCGTTACATCGAACACAATGCTCGCACTTTTAATGAACCCCAAAGCCCAATTGTAGCAGCTGCCAAGGGGGTGACTGATGTTCTTCTCCACTACATTGGGTAAGATGGCACAAAACCCAAATCTTACACCTGTTTTATAATTACAACCTTTTCACTGATACTCTCAGCAGGAGAATATCTACTTTTCACAGTGCTACTCAAATTTCCTTACATTCATTTCTGCTAGGTCTTACGAGAAGTTCATAAGTCTTTTAACTTATAATAGGTCGGGGGGCGTTATTCCTGGTTAAGTTCAACCTGTGATTGAACCTTTTTAGTTGAGGTCTAAAAACGGTACGTGAGGTGCAAAAACGAACTCACCCTGACAACAGCACTCCCACAGAGTGACATGGGGGTCGAAGTCGATGGAGGAAACAGGCCAAGCTAAAAACATTATCCTGACAGAAAACATGTCTAAGGAAGCAAAGGGGCTCAAAGCTGGGATGGAGGTTTCATTTTACAGCCCCTGTTTATCAGACAGAATGGTTTAAATTAGATTGACGATGCCTGATTTAAATGATAGTCCCTTATCTGGCCTAAGGCAGAACTTTGTGTTGGTGTTTTTTTTTTTTTTTTACCTTAAAACCCCATACATTGAAAAAAAAATTGTGAGTTTTAATGTGACAAAATGTGTAAGAATAGAAAAAGGTATGAATACTTCTTCCCTGATTCTTTGATCTGCTTTTCTCATCAGAGACCAGAGCTGCACAGACATCTTGGACCTCTATCACAGAATGAAGGCCGAGGTCAGCAGTGGAGAAGAAGCTGAGGTGAGGCTGACATGTGATGAGTAGCACCGCTTTCCTTTATGGAGCAGATTCTGATTTTAGTTCACATTCAGCTACGTTTGACTCTTGGGTTTATCCGTCTTCCCTCACAGGTTGACTTAGATATGGACTCTGACACCCCAGGAACGTCTACAGGACAACGCGTAAGAACAAGAATCTACAACATTTTGAAGTCACAAAAGGAGTCGATAATATTAATTTCGTTTTTTTTCCTTTTGTAGGGAACCCAGCCTAGTTCTAAAAAACGAGGTGTGGATTTTGATGTGAAAGCCTGGTTGGGTCATTGCCGAGAGTTGCTGCGCCGGATGTTGGCCTCCCCCGACTCAAGGCCGTTCAGGCAGCCTGTTGATCTCTTTAAATATCCGGTAATACTTCAACGACACCGTTAGACGTTAAAGTGGACACTTTTCATTTAAAACTACGCTGTAACTGTAAAAGTATGTCAGCTTTTAAGCAATCTGGGCCTTTTTTTTCCCCAGGACTACCGAGACATCATTGATACTCCCATGGATCTGGGCACAGTGTCGGAGACGCTGGTGGCCGGAAACTACGAAAACCCCATGGAGTTTTCCAAAGATGTCCGCTTGATTTTCAGCAACTCTAAAGCTTACACACCGAACAAGAAATCACGGGTGAAGTAGCTGTAGGTCAAATCAGCATCAAGTGAATAAAGTCTTGTACGGTCCTAACCTGGTATGACCATTTTTCTTGTCTAGATCTATGCGATGACTCTCAACTTGTCTGCCTTCTTTGAAAAACACATCATCTCCATCATATCTGACCACAAGTCCGCCCTTCAGAATGAACGCCGCAGTCACCAGAGACTTAGTTGTAGGAGCAGGTTGCACAATGGGGGCAGCTCCCCTAAAACGAATCCATCCCCAAGGTACTGGATGTACTTTATTATGGATCTACCTATAGCTAACTTTATTGTACCGTTGTAAACTGAAATCTCTTTACTCTCTAAGGATTATGCTTGTATGTTATTTCTTAATGATTTCTAAACGCTGTGTTTTTACTCTTCTTATCTTTGCAGCTCTAAGGGGAAGCACAAATCAGGGAAGCTCACAAAATCCTCGGCCTCTGTGAAGAGGAGCTCCCGGAGAACACATGAAGGTACGATGGTTCCTCTTGGCATTGCTGCATGTTTTTGCTCCTGCACCCTGAGTTTATATTTGCATTTTTTAATTTAATTTTTTGTGAATAATAATATAAACCATTTATTAGTGATACAAGAGCTTTAGGACTTAAAAGTGTCAACATTTTTTGTCCACACCTTTCTCAACCGTTGTACTTCTTTGGAACAGTCGAGTACAGCTAGTAAATACTGAGCCTTCAGCCCTTAATCACTGCAGTAGACCTTCAGTCAGAAAACATGCAACACATCAATGGAGCTTGAACCGATTACTGTAGAACTGCAGGCTGTTTGTAGTTCTACAGCAATGCATTCATGGGTGAAAGCACAAGTTTGGAGAGCGGCTGCGTACATAATTAGTCCCCCCACGTCAAAAAAAAACAACTCCTAACTAATTAACTAGGATTCTTAAGTCACTAATCAAAACGTCAAGGCTAATGACTGCGTGTTAGCAGAGTAGTGAGAGTGTGCTCACCACTGCTTGCATGTATTTGTATTCAGTCTTCCTGAGTCTATACTTTGTAGAACTACCTTTTGCTGCATTTACTGTGTTTGGCTGCCAGCTTTGCACTTCTTGTGGCTGAAAGATCTTCCCATTCGTTTCAGTCGCATTGGGTAAAGAACACAATAAATCATTAAAGCTTTTTGCAGCCTCTTATGATTATTATTTGTTTGTGGGATTGCTCTTTTATTTAGCTCCATTCATCTTCCAAACCACTCTAACCAGTTTTACTGCCCCCGCTTAAGAAAAGCATTTGTACATTATTATGTTCCACCATGGAAATAATGAATCTACTGGATTGGCATTAAAGCCGTAAAGTGTAATTAGTATTCGACTGCAAATAATTTTTTTTTCAAGCAGAAGATTTGAGAACCTGAGCTTGTTTCCTTTTGCTCCTCCTTCAGAGTCACACGGATGAAAAGTTTGGTGCTTTATCGTTGCACCACAACTCCTCAGTATTCACTAATGATCTCTGAGAAACACGAGATGCTGTTTACTGTGGGATTAAATCACAAATGTAAATGTCTCCAGCACGTCTCGTTTTCCTTCTTCACCCCATAACTGTTATAATCTCTCTCATTAAACCTCAGAATAAGTCACGGTTGTAAATTGAGACCACATTTGCAAGACGCTGTAAGCATCAGTTAAGTGCGTTCGCGTGTATTGTTATGCGACTAGTTCTGCTTGGTAATCTGTGTGGCGTCGCCTGTTCAGCTCAGCACAGCAGCGGTGTAGCAGAGGAAGAGGAATCCTCGTCTTCTTCTTCGAGTTCAGAAGAAATTTTGAAGAGAACAAATCAGGGGCCACAACGTATGACCCGCAACCAAGCGACTCCCTTGAAGAAATCAGGTGCAGTGCTCCCGAAAACTTTTCAGTTCTGTGTTGAAATGATGTTGTGGCTCTGGATCAACCCGATGTCTTGTCGCCGTCTCTTTAGGGTACCGCCGTAAGCTGAACCTAAGTAACGGCTCCAGACAGCAGCCGCAGCAGCACAGTCGGGAGGCGCCAGAGTCTGAGGGCGACGAGTTTGGCTCTAACAGCTCCTCCGAGTCCTCCTCGACCTCGTCGTCATCCTCTTCCTCCTCGTCGTCGGACAGCGGGAGCAGCTCTGACTCAGAGGTGGAGAAGTACGTGGAGGGGGGTGACCACGACTACAGCAAAGCCCCCTGTCGGTCGGTGGGCGTCTCTGCGAAGGGGAAGGTGGCGGCCTCAGGGAAAAGGAAACTCCCGGGGGGGCAGGACGTGGCACAAGGGACTAAACGAGCACGTGTGCAGCTTCCTGTTAATGAGGAGCAGGAGGATGAAGATGATGATGAGGGAAAAGAGGAGGAGGAGGATGATGATGATAACGAAGAAGAGGAGGAGGAAGAGGAAGAAGAACATGAGCCACAGCAGCAGGCAAATCTAGGACAAGTCGAGGAGGACGAGGAGGAGCCTGAGGAGGAGGAGGAGCCAGAAGAGGAGAGGGAAGAGGAAGGGGAAGTCCCTGAGGCGCGTAGAGTAGCATCAGCAGGAGCCAAGGGTTCGAGGGGCGGCCTGTGTAAACCCGGGCGGGTCGGCACGCGTAACCAGGGCCGCAGGACAGTGGTGTACAGAGACGAGTCTGACAACGACGGCCAGGGGTCCAAAGACGACCCACTCAACCTGGGCATGTCCCGCTCAGGACGGGTCCGGCGGATGACCGAGAAGGCGCGGGTCAGCCACCTCATGGGCTGGGGTCACTGACACGTCACACCTCCTCAGTAGAGGAAAAAAAACTCAAACACGAGGAAAACATCAGGGATTTTTTTTATTATGCTTTATGTACAGGTGTGTATATAATATATAAATATCTATGGTCGTGTTTATTTGGACTGCTGGTGCTCGTCAAGTGTTGTCTCGGATTTTTGCTCCCTGGACAACAGGACTGCTGTCTCCTCCCACAGCTGGACTAACTCACCTTCAGCCTTACAGCTCCCTCCTCCTCTTCTTCACATTCAGAGCTAAAACACTAGATGAACTCCTCATCACACCTCTTCACCAAAGAACAATGTGAAGATGCCAAAAACATGGTGCTCATATGGTGGACTTGTGATGTTTGAGACTGGACAGCAACTTGTTTTTGAACCAGCGTCACGAGTCGCATACATGATCCAGGTTACCTACATGCGCGATTGAAGTTTGCTCCAGGTTTGAAATACGATGGGAATAGAAGGAAAACATGTTTTTATTCTTTTATTCTCCTTCCTTTTGCACCTTTTTTTCCTCTCTTTGTTTCTGTCTTTGTTTGCATCTTCAGTTTTCCCTTATGTTCTTGCCGTTTCTCCCCACTTGCTTACTACTACCTTGTTCTTCTTTCCTGATCCCTTTGCTTACTTAATTGCATCATTTTAACCTTTTTCTTTTCATATTTTATGCTTTCTTTGAGCCTTTTGTGCTCATTTTGTTCCTTGTGTCCTTCCTTTTATTGCTTCCTTTTGTCCTATATGCTTTCCTTACCCTGACCACCATGAAAATGTCAACACTGTGAATTCAATGTTTTGTTTTGTTTTTTACAGTTTGTTTTAAACTGGAAGCGGAAAATAATCCGAAAATTCCTCACATCAATTAATCTATGAACGTTGAATGTTTATTTTTATTTTTTTGCTTTTCTTCTGCACAATTTATTGTGTGAAATGGGGTCTGTTTTGTTTTTCTTGTTTTGGGTGAAAGAACCACTCCATCCTTATCATTGGGTTGTTTTTTTTCCTGATGAATCTTACCTGCGTCTAGTCGTTGCTACTCCTTCTGCCAAAGCAGATGAATCCTTTGACAACTCAACATAAATATTTATCTTTTTATTTTTTCCATTTTACTTTTCTTGTTTAACTTTATTTTGCGTGTTTATTTTGATAAGGAAGAGATATTTGCACATTTATCTACTCCACATGGCAGCTGAGTAATAAAGAGAGAAATTCTACGCAAAACCTCGTTTGTGTTAAACTTTAAACTGTGCCAGCAAACTTTTTACTTTTTTTATTATTGAAGACAATTCACATTGTTTAGAAACCCAAGAATGATTGAGCTTTTTTTTTTTATAATTTGGATTTTATTTTTGAATCCGTGTTTTGTAATCTACAATCGCCTCCTCATTATATTTCTATTTGGTTTGGCTGGTTTTCTTTTTGGTTCATTGTTTACGTGAAAATTGTGCGGCATCATGCTAGCAGCATTTAAAGCAGAGCGGCGTGGGGGAAAGCTCTGGAAAAGGATGACTCGCGTTCTCTCTTCGGCACTGGGTGCTTCAATCCAAACACGCTTCCTTTGCCCACGACGTGTGGCTGCGAGTGAAAGGGATTTTTTTTGTTTTGTTCTTGTCATGTTCTAAGAAATAAAACAAATACATGCTATTTGTCAAGTAGCAGCAGTAACTCATGTTTTGAGATTATTTTGGTGGATTTTAAGAGGATAATTTCTTATTTTTATGTTTGTTTTTAATAGATTGAGCTTCGTGTTGCCACCAAGCATCAGATTAGATGACACAATATTCTGATGTAGGCGGAGAATGACTGTTTTGTACGAATGTTTTGATTGTGGGTTGTTGTTTTTTTAAATAAAATTGTTGCATTTTTTAAAAATGATCTCAGGTAGTCCTTAGCATAACAGGATTTTATGATACAAGGTCTGCGTGAATCCAGTTTAAAGCTTGACGGTGCTGTTCAGCACCACTGAGGTTGAGTCATCTGGTAGTTCTACAATAAAAAAAATCAACAGGAGGATGGGGAGAAAACTGACAATGCCGGGTCTGTCAATTTGCCGCGACGCTAACCGATAAACTTGAATGTTCTTAACGGCGGCATTAACGCTCTGAGAAGCAGGGGGTGAGTCTGCCGGGGAATAAACAAGGTTGGGCCGTGACGCACTTTCGCTCCGCCACACCAAGAGGTGTGCAGATTAGAATTAGTGTGGATTCTTCCATGAGGGAAAGGTCAAGGTGGAGGCCTGTGTAGACCTGACGGGATTTGGATGAACAGCTTCATAGAAAAGTTTACCTTTACTTTCAAAATGGATTTTCTGTTATTTGCAGCTACAGCAATTGTTGATAATCTGGAAAATAAAACCTAGGATTACACACACATATGACTTGGTTTGATATAAACCTATACATCTTAAGATGTTGACACAAAGTTATATATCCAACCAGCAACCAGTTTACATATATTAATCACATTCATTAAAGCCATATATAAGTAATCATTTGAAAGAGCTGGAGAGAAGACACCAGACACAGACCTGCTGTTTTACTTTTATTGACACAATAACACGACAATCTGAGCATCTACGTTTCATAACAGGAATATTTCGGTGTCTTTACTTGCAGAACAGTTACTCGACGATGCACGACAAACCCCTCAAAGATAAATACAATCGTACTGGAGCCACAAACGGGACGACTTACACACAGTATTATCATCAATAGTGAGCTGGAAGATTCGCAAGCGTGTCAAACACTCATTACACGACGATATCGAAATGTTGCATTGTGCTCCGGCGTCGGCGTGGACCACCTGCCCGACCTAGCCGGTGCTTCTGTCCATCTTTTTTTTCTCCTTGATGTTCACATAAACTTAACACTGTGCAGAGAAGACACGCGATGAGACATAGTGTAGGATGCAGATTTCAGCATAAACAATCAAGAGACATTTCAAAACTGGACAGCAGGCAGAAACCCCCAAACAATGTCTGCCAGCCACTCCTATCAGTCTACGGGGGAAACATGTTCTCTGCGGCTTCTGAACAATAATTGCCACGCTTCCTTCCAAAAGTACTAATGCAAACATGCAGACATACTTTTAAAAAGCAGCAAATCGCTGCCAGGCTTCCCTAAAGAACAAAGAGATGAAATGTTTTTGTGCCATAGCTCAATGAAGACGCAACTAAAATGACCCAAACAACCTGGCAGATACGGTAGATTAGGTAAGGCAAGAGCAGGTCTGTTATTATGGCATTATAAACTTGTTTTGCATTGATATAAAACATCTATATTTTGCCGGCTGCAACTGGTGATTGTAAATACAATATTCCATTTTTCTAAAATTTAATTGCAGTAGCATAATCTCACATTGATTAATCTGATATATGCTGCGGTTGGTTAACATTTCCTTATTTTTGTAGATCCAACACATTCGTCCGAGTGGAATATAGATAGCTGTCACTTGTCTTTTTCATTTTGAAGAGACACTTATAAATATGGAAGACCCTTTAATTTTATAAGCCTCTGGTCTTTCTAAACCATTGTACTTTTAGACAGAGGAAAGGAGACATCCTGGAAAACTAATTAGGAGTAGACGCTCTAAACATGCTCTAGGGACATTTAATTTTATTGGGTTCGGAATAATGCAACCAATTGTGGCACTGGTGAGTTTGGGGAAATACATTTTACTTGTTAAAGGAATAATTGAACTAAAATCTGAGTATTTTCCTCAATTTTATCCAACAGGTTTTCTGGCATCATGCATCCTTTTTTGGATCAAAATCAGGGACACATAGAAGACGTCGGATTTCAGAAAGGTTGGAGAAAAAAAAATGCATTAACACTTTTCATTGACTAATTTTTGACTTATAACAAAAAATATAACGTTGTAGTTCTGTTGTTTTTTTTTCTTACTGCAGTCACTGTAATGAATGCAGATGTTTGAGAACAAGATATATACCGAATTAAGATGACGAGAGGCCTTTTCCAAGTTTAATCAATCAGCTATTAAGAGGAAAAGTACCACTCCAGGAAGAGATATTTCTTTATTACCGAAAATAAAAACGGGCATCTTAGCAACTGGAGCTATTCTGCACAATAGCTTTGTGCTTTGAATGTCAGCAAAGTCACTGACAGTAAAATTACCTATTGTTTCCCCACAATCAAATTCGCTATAGTAGAAAAAAAAATTAAAAAAATTAAAAAAAGTCCAACACTGATTGGTGCAGACATTGTCCTTCTTTAAAATTGTATCTTTTGTCAAACAGTGCTATGAAGTCTAAACTGTAGATTATGGCTGCCTGATTTGTGAGCAATGAATCACATTTAAAGAAGTCCACTTACATTTAATAGATATCTATTTAAATAAATACTATAAATCATGTATAAATGCATGTTTTCCGGTGATGTGACCACTGGAACAGGAGCAGATTAGGATCTTTTAAAGCAGCTTATATATTCTCTAACTACCTCCAGCTTATCCTTGTTAAATGAGGTGTTCACATTTCACATCCACTAATACATAACTTGCCATAATATGGAAGCACCACTGTCTAATCTATCCCCACATTAAATAGTATCCTACCTCTAAACAATAAATACACGGTTGGCACATCGCCAGATGTGGTTCAGGTGAGCGACACACGAAACAGTTGTAGCGTTTTAACCCCGCGACTTGACACTAATCCACACCAGGATTTCAAGATCCTTGTAGCCAATGAGCGGTAGGTTATATGCGATAAGATAAAGCCGTTCATCATTTAGACATGTTACATCCTTATACGCAGGAGGGTGATCAGTGCTCCAGAACTGAACCGGAACAGCCGTACAGCAGATCTCCTCAGCTTTGATCAAAGTCCTCTTCTGCACATCTACCTCCAGGTCCGCCTCAGCTTTGACCGATCAATATCTGTTAAAAGGAGGAGGGATTCTTAAAACTTTAAACAGCACTGCAACTTTAGCTGCGTGCTGTTGCTAAAACTTCCATTTGTGCCTCTGACTGCAGAGGACCATGCTAAATGCCTTCATGCCTTCATGCCAGGGTTCCAACTTGGCTAAACAAGGCCAGATTGCATGTGAACATGCAGAGGGTAGGGGTGGTAGACGAGCGGCGGCTGGGCCTGAGGGATGTAGTAGCTGTTGTAAATCGGCTCCGTCACGTATGGAGCTGGCTGATAGAAGCAAGTAACATGTGCCGTGTTAGGGATGGCGTTCTGCTCGCCCAGAACCCTCAGAGCAAGCACCGTGATCATATTTAAGGTCTGCCTCCTCTCATGTCCCATCAAGCACACCGTGCTTTCGTCTATCACGCGCCGCAGCGTCATCAGATAGTCGTACTTGCTAGCTTCCTCGCTGCCGACGAAATGGCACTGCAGGTAGGCCTCGATCTTACGCTGCTGTTCGCTTACATCGGGGAAGTCAATGAAGAAGCGGGAGCACATGTACCGCTCCAGAGACTTGATCTCGGTCTCACTGACTGTTCTGAAGTTCCTCACCAGCAGGTCGCTGTACTTCAGCAGCCCTCCCCCACGGATCTCCTCTGGGTTGTGGGTGGCGATAAGGCGCTGGCGAAGGTGGTCCATCGCTTGCTGAAAGTCTCCGTACATGCACTCAGCTTCAACGGCGATAAGAGGATGTCCTTCGGCACCGACATACGGGACACTGTCTGGAACAGTGTCAGGCAGCTCAGGTCCCTGATCACTAACCTGAGGCGTAAAAGCTGTGTTTATCCGCGTCTTCAAATCAGGAGGCTTTTTGGATTGTTTCGGTTTCACGGCTTGTTCTGTAGTATCAGACAAACCTGAAGCTTTCTTAGGTTCTGGACTGTTTAATGGAACAGTAGGGGCATCTTTATCCCTGGAGTGTTTTGATTCAGGGGTTAAAAGATTTGAGCCACGGTTGTCCACGCTATCCAATACAGGGGGGCTTGGCTGAAGGGGTTTCACTACCTCTATTGGTGGAAAGAGATGAGTCGTAAGGTCCGACACATCCGTCAGTAAGGACCACTTTTCAGGCTGGCTGATCAGCTTCTGTGACATTTTCCTTTGTAGTTTCGGAGAAGGGCAATACTCTGGCACCACGTCCTGAGATGTGCTGCATGTTTTTTTAGCTGGGGGAGGGAAGGAGTATTCACGATGGGAATCTTGTATACTTGGAGGATTTTCAGTTGTGCAGTTTATGATGTTTACGTCTAACTTTGTATTCGCTTCAGAGTGGGCTGTTTCTTGTGGAGTGGGCTGTTCTGTGTTTGCTGAGACTTCTTCAGCGGTCTGTAGTTTGAAAGAAGAATTTTGCATCAACGGATCTATTGCGTCAGCGAATAACGTTTTTGGCGACACATCCAAGGGATAACCGCCACTGAACAGCTCTTTTTGTTCTGTGCTTTCTTCACCGAGCTCAAACACTTCTGACATGTCCGCCTCCAAATGGTCGCTCTCACTGCCCCCAACATCTTTCTTCACCCACTGTGCGCTGATTCCCTCAGGTCCTTTTGCCTCAGGCTTTCCATCTGCATGCTTGGTTTCTTTATCTTTAGTTTCAGACGCAGAAACAACTTCATCTGGGCTTGAACGTTTTGCATTTGTTGCTGTAACACCCTGTTTTTTAGCATCCTCTTTAACATCTTGAGGACTGCTTGTTTGCTCTTTCATCTTGCTATTGTCTTTGCTGTTGTGTCTCTTAGACGAGCTCCTGGCATTCAGTGCCAGTCTTCCTTCCTCTCTCCTGTCGCTCTCCCAGTAAGACTCCAGCATGCGGTCTAGTATTATCTGAAAGGAGTCTACGCTGAATTCAAACTGCCTGCGGAGGGTACTAACAAATCTGAGCCCCACCATTTTGGATCTGTTGTTGGAAAGCAAGATCAGGCTCCATCTGTCGTGCTCATTGAATACCTTCACCATCTTTTGCACATACGCTTCCTTCATAGTTAGGCAGGTAATTTTCCGTCTGTTAACCCCACAAGGGAGGAGATCCCGCAGGCTGCCCAGCACAACTTCTTTAATCACCTGGAAGTCTTCCTGCCTGGGCAGCTCCACTCCGAAGATGATGTCCAGGTCTCTGTAGACCAGGCCGTTGTCTCTCACCAGGACATGACTGGCAGTGGCTCCGTTGAGGCGTATATCTTTAACCTGGATGTCCTTCTCCACCAGTCGATCTTTCACCACACGAATGATGTCTTTAGCTCTCACCTGCAGCGTGGGGAAATTTCCTCGCCCGTGGATCGGAATCACCTCAGTCAGGACTTTGTCCAGAGCCTGGACTTGCTCATGGGTCAGATTGTGGAACCTGTTTTCAGTTTTATGCTCCATTGTCCTCGCCTGTAAGAAGAGAGGTCTGTCATTTGTATCACACTTGGACTTTCTGATGAGTATTGTTTGAATTTTTACAAAGCAAAATGAAATCATAAGACTACCATCTTTGCCTTTAGTGGACTTATTCTTGCTAATGTGAGTTTTCTTACTTTCTATCATATTAAATATACAGTGAAAGCCTCATTAATTAGCACCCCGGGCAAATATCGGTAACTGTCTGAAATATTCCATCTAACACAATAGCATGATCTCACACAGAAAAACATTTCCTCTACCCCACCCTTAACTTTAACATTAAATATACAGTTTAGAAATAAGTAGTGTTCCCCTTACATGTTTTCTTAGGTGTTGCTTTATTGTCACGCTTATGTCTTCTAATCACAAAAATCAGACAAAGATAACCTGAACAAAACGCAAGATTAAATTTTTATTAAAAACATATATTAAAGCAAAAGGCGGTGTCCTGATGTAAAAATGTATTGCCTTTCTAGAGCCTTAGAGTGAGGTGTTTGGAGATAAAAGCCAGGAGAAAAAGTTAAAATGCGAATTTAAAAAAGTGAAACAAACTTAAATAGTTCGAAAAAATTTGTCTCAAATTTTTAAAACACAAAATAGTTTTGCCAGACTTGGTTCTGTCCAGACAAATTTAAATTTGTCGAGGCAAAGATACATCTAACACAGACCACCGTCTCACAGCTGCTCTTCTCTACTCTTGATCAGTCAAAATCCTGGTATTTCTCTTGTGCTCTATTCTTTTTTGTTGAACTCCACAGTTTTCTCTAATGTGTCGCTCTAGAGACAGAGATGCGAATTGAAAGGCTTGGGGAATCAAGTTTGGGGAATGGACTCTTCTTAGATTATGCCCCTCCTATGAGGATTTTTTCACATATCTATTAAATGTTTCTCCTGGAGCATTTATTTCTGAAACCAAAAACATTATTCAGGGGGGAAAAAGTGTGATTTAACCAAATCAAATTAACGTTTGTGGTTGTAGGAAAGAAAATATTACTTTCTCATTAGTTCCTAACCACTGATTGGCATGTAGATAGTGTCTGTTTTTTTTATTTTATTATTATTTTTTATCTCCCTTAAAATCCTGAGAGGTTTATATGCTGGGAACGTAAATACAGATCCTCATCCAGCCAGCTGCAAAAATGAGGGTCATTTCATATTTATATTCCAGGACAACAGAAAGTTACTAAGGATCTCTGAAATATGATACATAAAAAGCTGCCAAGGTTACGTTTATTTGAAACAGACTGTTTAACCACTGTGGATTACTTTTGATTCATATATGTGCCTAAACAAAACACATGCGCAGCCCAGTCTGTGTGTGAGGTCAGTGGCAGTGTTTAGTTTTCCACCCGTGTGAATGCCATCAGTGGGAGGTGAGGTAGCCACCAGGTGGTGAATCACACGGGTTACATCAGGCCAGTCCTGCAGCAGGACTGCTCCTCTGCCACTTGGGCTTCTTTACAGATAAGTCTATATGAGTCATACTGAACAAAGCATCACCCATTGGCTCCTGGATTATTTCCATGTGCGCAAAAACAAGCCGAAATGACGCACTTGACGTGGCATCGGGGCCACAGCATCCTTACCCAGGGAACCTGACCTGTGGATTATTGCATTTCATTTAAATAGCGGGTTTCATTCACAAAATACGAGTTGTTTACATGCGAGTAAAAAAAAAAAAATCTACACATCGTGATACATTTTTTTAACAATGTCAGCAGTTAAATATGTTTTACTCAAACTAGACAAGCTTGAATGGAAAGAAAATAACGCGTTTATGACAGAAAGACAATGTAAGAACTCACCTGATTGGTTTTGGGGGAAAATGGTGTCAAACAAGTAAAGCCAAGATAAAAGAATCAAAGAGAGTGTGTTTGAGGTAACCAACAGGTTTATCCGACCCTGTTGGGGAAAGAAAATGTTGGAGCGGAAGTTAAACACCGACAGTTGTTCTTCGTTCAGCGCAGCAGCGCTGTTTCCATGGCAACCCGTCGTCACCGAGATCACGGATGAATCACGACTCCGCGGGGTCACCCTAACTACCAACCGACGAATGGCTCAGGTTTTCAACAAAGCCCAGTAGAGCCGCGAGGACTCGAGGAGAAAACAATAAAACAACGGGGCCCGCTTTTAATACTGTTTGGTGAAAGTTTCCCCCCCCGTTGTGTCGCGGACCGGACGTGTCAGGCTGCACTGGCGAGCTGTTGCGGGGCGAAGCTCACCTCAGACGGAGTGAGTCATCCTCCCTCTCCGCCGCGGTCCGCGCGAGTAAACCTGATCACCGGACATAAAAGTGATTCCACATTCCCTACTTCCTGCCTTCGCTTCACAAATAAACCTTCAAGGTGTTCTTTAAACCATGTTTGTCTTTGTTTTGTTCTTTTATTATTATTATGTTTAATATATATATCATTCACATTTGAGCGAAAGAGGCGGGGCATATCTCGCTCGTGACGTTTTTGAATGGATCGCCGATACCACGTGATGATGACGTAGCCATTATTTTGGTCGAGAAACCCGGAAGTGTGAAAGAGCGGACGACGGGACCGAACCGAACGAGCAAACGTTTTCTTTTATTTGACGACGTCTTTGTGGGGTTTTTTATAAAAAATTTTCCACCCCAGACGAGAGCTTAATTGTTAAGGTCTCCGAAGAAGACGGTAAAGATGCCGAGTATGGAGAGTATCCTTAAAAGCAGCGGAAAGGTTTGAGACGTGCGGCGTAAGCGACGAGGAAGGCGGCGGCGGCTGCTAAAAAACGGTAGCTTCTTTAAAGAGATACGTTTGTCGTAGTTAACAGAGACGTGACAGCTTGTGTCAGATATTATCCAAAGTTTAATAAAGTAGACTGCTGAATAAGTTGAATGCAGCTGAACGCCGTCTGTAATCGTTAAGAGAGAGCTGCTTCAGAGGCCTCCAAGCTAACATCGGAAAATAAGAACATGACACTGTAATATAGAGCTCAGTGACACTATTTCCGACAAAAGCTCATGTTATCAGTTGATGTACCTGTGATTTCCCTATGGGTATTTTACACGGGCCCCCATTTCTTTCCAAAAAAAGTAAACTAATTTAAATTGGTTGGGAACTACTTGTTTATCACACTGAAGCTAAAGGCCAATGCTGAATTTTAGGTCAATAGTAACTTTGCTCATGATTTGGATGTAAACTATAACTGTAGATCACCTCATTATTTTTAACCCGCTATTCAGATGTCCTTATTAGGAAAAATGATAAATAAAACAGTTTTGGTTTATTCCAACTTAATGAAATGAAGGATAACAGTCAGATCTGTAAACAATAGGATTTTTTTTCCTTACTTGGGAAATCACCTGATCAGTGCTCTCTTGTGGACCATCTACGTAATGTACCTGGGTGATGTCATAATGAATGACATAAAAATATAAACATACTTGTGCTGGTAATAGATATTTATCTTTATAAGTGATAAACAAATTTTGTTTTAGTATTAGAATAAGAGGGATTTCAACATTGATTTCTTATTAATAACCCAAAGTTTTATCTACATCACTGAAAAATCTAAAAAGATAATTAAATAATTATTTAATAAGCCAAAAAATGAATACAAAGGTTTGTCCATTACAAGAAATGACCCATTTTTCTGTACATCTCACAATTCTGAAGCAGCATAACACAACAGATTATGGTTGCACAGTAAGATTAAACTATGTCTAATGTGTTTGATTAATTTCCTATTCATATGACTTACGACAAACCAAAAAACGTTAATAGGAAAAGTAAACCTCATATAAAAAGATAATATAAAACGTTATTTTTATAAATGCTAGTTTTACAGCAAGGATCTTATTGAAAAAGTTGTCTGACTGACGTCTGATGTTTGGCAATACAAAAACTAATAGTTTCTTTATGACTTCATCACATCTTGTTACCTTGTAATATTTTGTTCTACTTTGTTATACATGTGTTACTAAATATATCTAAACACTAGAAAGCCTTTTGTGATAGGTTATGTTGTTTTCCTTTGATGGAATAAAATCAAAACTATTCTACTGAAAAAACATAGGGGGAAAAGCTTTAATTTGCTGTTCTGTGTTGGACTGTTACATAATTCAGTAACCATAAACACCCTTTGTGTTTGATCATTTGTTATTTCTTTCTTTCAAATCGGAAAGTGAGACAAAAGTTACCAAGCTGTCTCGATCTGCATCAGCGAACATGTAAACATACAGTTACATCGTGTGAGAGATGAGTCTGTTGCGTAGCTCTGCAGTTTCAGCAGGATTTCGGTATTATTGCAAAAACAAAATGACTTCCAGGTTTACATTTCAAAATAATATCACATAATCTAAAGTTTCCTCAAACACCTGAAATACCCTTGAAAAATTTTTTTGTTTTCTTTTAATAAACTATGAATAAATTTCCAAATTTCTTTCTTTAGATTGGAAATGTCTAACTTTCACTTTTTTTTAAAATCTATGTCAACTTCCTCTATGTTTTATTCAATGTGAGCTTTTTTTAGTTTTTTTTAAAGTGCGTTAAGTTATGGAGAAAATAAGGACATTTCCAAAGACAAGTGCAAAATTATCAGCAGGTTCTTTTGCTTTGTATTGTTGTTCCTTAACTTCTTTTTTTTAGAAAATCTCTTCAATCTAAAGTTTGCTGCCAAAGAGCTCCAAAGAAACGCAAAAAAATGTGACAAAGAGGAAAAGGTAGAAAAGGCAAAGGTCAAGAAGGTAAGCAGAGTTTCTCTAATCGTGGCAATTGTCGGTGTTGGCTATTAAGAATTTCTTTGAAGCTTTTCTTTTTTTCCCTGTCTCTAGGCCATCCAGAAGGGGAATACGGAGGTGGCAAGGATCCACGCAGAGAATGCCATAAGACAAAAGAATCAGTCTGTTAACTTCTTGAGGATGAGCGCCCGCGTCGACGCAGTAGCAGCAAGAGTCCAGACGGCGGTTACGATGAACCAGGTGAGCCAAGAGCTGATGCAGTCGGAGGCTTTACGTGCATGCCGCTTTACGCGGCAGCATTTTCTCATCGCTTTCATCTCACAGGTCACAAAATCTATGGCTGGAGTGGTGAAAGGCATGGACGTCACTCTGAAGAGTATGAATCTTGAAAAGGTACATCTCATGTCATGGTAAATATTATTTCAATAATCTGATTTTAAACCAACATGCTGCCTTTTTTATTTTTTTGAAGATTTCAGGTCTCATGGACAAATTTGAGCATCAATTTGAAACCCTGGATGTTCAGACAGCTCAGATGGAAGACACCATGAGCAGCACGACAACTCTCACCACACCACAGGTGACTTTTTCCCCGCTTAACTTTTTCCTCATTGTCTATCTGGGATCTGTTTGATTCAGTATAATTTGTTATGTGTGTTACAGAATCAAGTGGACTCCTTGCTGCATGAAATGGCAGATGAAGCAGGGTAACCATTCTTATTTTGGCTCTAATGTTATTTGTTGGGCAAATAAAATCACATAGTCCAGTGTGTGTTTGTAATATTAGCAAGACATCATGTTTTGACCTATACCTTCTTATTTGTGCATGTGTGGGCCAGTTTTAGCAAACATTTGCTTTCTGTTTAGTTTGGACCTGAACATGGAGCTCCCTCAAGGGCAAACGGGATCAGTCGGCACCAGCGTAGCCTCTGCAGAACAGGCAAGTGTGCATGTTTGCTTGTTATATCTGGATTATTTATTTATTTATTTTTGGTTTTTTTACATTTAAAAATGGGAGAAAAAACAGGATGGTTTCTTACCAATATGAGGCTAAAACTAACCCATTTTCTCATCTTTATCTTCTTTTAAACTCTTCTCTTTTCGCAGGATGAACTGTCTCAACGACTCGCCAAGCTGAGAGATCAGATGTAAAGAACAGTTGCTGTGAAGCAGCACCAGAACCTAGACCTCTACATATACGCACTACCTGAATATAACTCCCCCTTACCGGCATCATGTCTGTTTTTCCTCTCCTATTTACATATTCATATATGTAAAGCATAATTTTTTCCTAAAGTTTACGGCCCCTACTTGATTTTGATTTCCAACTTCCTCTTACGGTTAACATATAAACATTTGAACCGAAATGTTTTTAATGAAATAACTGATTTGACGTTTGAGGAAAACGATATTTAATACTCTACTAGTTGGTGTTGTTTATCATTTATTTTCAAAAAATACTCTCAAGGTTTTGTATAATAGTCTTTCTTTTTTCCATTCAGGTGTGCATACCTGGGGCAGATTCTATATTCATTTCACAGACTGTTTAAAAAGCTTTCTTCCCAATGGTGAACTGACTTGTGCTGACTTATTCTATTTTCTTTATGATCAATATTTTGAGAAGGTCGGGTTTTCTGGTATTCTTAATTTTGTTTATGTTTAGGAAGGGTTAACGTTTAAGAGAATGAACAATAAAGTTTTATATTACCCAAGTATCTCTGTTTTGTTATTATGTTTTTAACAGCTCAATTTTGTCTGTTAATGCATAAATACATTTAAAGCATTTAATTTAACCAGATTTCTGTATACAACCAGTCAAACTTATGGGATAGTATTTAATGGTCGGCTTTGTTCGTTTTTTTAATTTATTGCAAGTTATTTAACTAAAAAACAATCTTTTTTTCCTAAAAAGGATATCAGACAAACATGCCTCTAATGGTATAACAGAGTTTTTCATAGTTTTTTTGTTTACTTATTAATATTTCTATTTAAAATCCACTTTTAAATGTGATAAGTCATGTTATTTTTGGCCACAGCCAAAGTTTTAAGTTGCAATGAAATTCTTCCTATCAAAAAGGTTTTGGTGTTGTATGCAGGCCAAGAAACCCAAAATAATCCTGATGCCTCCGTTTGGTCCCAGATAGAAAACACCTGTAATGTCAGGTTACGAGCAGAAAACAGAATTTTCGCATTTCACAAGTGGTATATGTGCACAGAAACCAGTTAGATGGAAGATTTAAACTGGAACATAAGCAGATTGGGACCAATAAAGACCATGTTCTGATCATCTCTCCAGACTCAACCCGTGGATCAAGCATGGAAGTGAACAGCTTCTAGCATCTTTTGTGATGTTATAGACCTAGATATACACAAACCAGATTAAGCACCTTTTTAGATTGCTTTAAAAAACTGTCTTTTGTGAATTTCTGCTGTAACAAACCATATTTTATCACCCAGCTCTGTTTTATTGGGGTATATAAAAATGCACATCTGGGTATTACCTTAAAGTCACGATCCACTTCTAAATTCAGTTTTAACTAAACTGATCATATTATATGTTAGATGTTTGTTTGTAAATGACTGCTTTTGTTCATTACTGGAGACCACAAGTTCTATACAGGATAATGAAACGTGCAAATATACGATTTCATCTTACAGATTTGATGTTTTGGGAATCTTTAATCATCATGGCTGTGGTCTTTTCCCCCTGATTGGTCAAACAGCTCACTGACAAGTAGATTTATATTTAAAAAGCATGTCTCGGCTTGTTACTGTTTTAGCTTATTAAAGCAACACTAAAGAAGCTTCAGTTTTGGTCAATTTTGGCAGCCAGTGTGGACAAATGCGTTAGTGCTTTGCCTGAAGAAGGGCTGCATTTTGCATGAGGACAAACGCATTGCATCCTAAGATCCTGATCTCTGGGTCGCACGTAGTTGGATTGAAGTACATTTCTGTTTCCACTGGCCATGTGAAGGATGAATAGAGATGAGGTAATGAATCTAATTGTTGCAAAACAATGTCTCAGGATTATGTTGAAAATAAGAAATGGGGGAAGTGACTTTTGTCGTAAAGCAGTCAGCAGTTGTTTTGTGTGGCAGGGTTCCTGCCACCCTCCTCAAAGTTGCTCAGTGCGGGTTAAAATGATACGGATCCCTCGGGCCACGACAGAGGTTTCATTTAACGAGCTGTATGTCTACGTATGATCACAAAAGTTGCTTTAAATTCCTCTTGAAGATCAGGTTAAAAATCCCTGCAGCACTCAGAGGGTAGACTGTTTAAATGTTTGCTTCCCTCTAGTGGCTTCCCAGGGAATTATTATTTTGTGCAATTGTTTTGTTGTGTTTCAATATGAGGGTAAAATCATGCAAGGCTAAAATTACTCCATCAAACCAACAGATCATCTAAAAATTCCACTTTTGGTTAAAATGAAAATGAAAATAGAAAACAAATTAAAAACACGAACCCTACAACTTAAAGAAGCTTAGAATAAAACAATAGAACAGAACACTTGACTATGGTTTTAAATGTTTTCACGATTAATCTTTCTTTCATAACTGAAATATTTGCTGAAATCATATGATTAGATGAGCAATCATTTTATTCCCACCTGCTTGTCTGTTCAGGCGTCAACTCTTCTTAGAAGCTCGTTTTCCAGCACCTAAAATATTTATATTAATATTATCCTCAACATTATCTTTTGAATATTATTTAACTAAACCGATCTGTAAACTAAATTAAGTGGACCGTCAAAGGAGTAAAACACTGCCTGTTAGACAAAACTCTCGGCAGGAAATGACATGAACCGTCACGTGACTTTGGCGTAAACAGGAAGCAGCTGATGTTTGACTTCACTCTACTTTCTGTCCGTGATGTCCAGAGCTGCGTCCTCTCAAGTTAACACAGACGTCTCTCTGAGGTTACCTGGACCCCTTTAACCGCCCAGCCTTTTAGGAGTGAGTATAAAACACGAGACAACCCGTTAAATAAATAACCTTTAGCCGCTCAGCTCAATAGGCTAACGTTGCTAGCCTAGTTAGCATTAGCTAAAGTGATTGTTCAGAAAAATACAGTAAACCCCATTAATAAGTCCGTTTTTTCGGTTTTTGTGATGTTTAGCATATGAAGTGTGTAAATATGTGTGCGACTTTGTCCTAATTTGCGGTTTTGACGATATAACGTTGTTGCTAAGCAGCAGCAGGAGAGCTGCAGGAACCAACCGAAGTCATCTGACCTGCAGCTCAGGGACATCTTCACAGCCGCGTCTCCTCAGGGTGATGTCAAGCTCAGCCATGAAGAAGAAGGTGCAGCTTCGTGATTTCCACTTAGGTTATTTGGACTCCTATCCCTGCTTCACATTAACACACTCTTACGTTTTGCCTGCTTAGGTGTTGCTGATGGGGAAGAGTGGTTCTGGGAAAACCAGCATGAGGTCAATCATCTTTGCCAACTACATAGCTAGAGACACCCGTCGCCTCGGAGCTACAAGTGAGACCAGCTTCCTGTTGTTGAAATGCATTTTATTAATATTTGGTGCTTTGCAGACTTTTATAATAAAAAAAACCCAACTACTTAATTTTGTGTTAACTCTAGTTGATGTGGAGCACTCCCATGTTCGTTTTCTGGGCAATCTGGTTCTAAACCTGTGGGACTGTGGAGGGTAAACCTTTTTTTGTTGTTCCTCTTTGCAATTTTAGATGTTTATTTTCTCTGCTCTGATTTTAAACAAGGATGTTTGCATTTTATTTTAAATCCACTAGACAAGACACGTTTATGGAGAACTACTTCACGAGCCAGAGGGACAACATCTTCAGAAATGTGGAGGTCCTTATTTATGTGTTCGACGTTGAGAGCCGCGAGCTGGAGAAGGACATGCACTACTACCAGTCATGTCTGGAGGCCATCCTGCAGAACTCCCCCGATGCCAAAGTGTTCTGTCTCGTGCACAAGATGGACCTTGTTCAGGAGGACCAGAGAGATTTGGTGAGCCCTGGCCAAAAGCTTTTGTTTCATCAACAAATGACACCAACATTGTAATATATGTTCTATCTATCTATCTATCTATCTATCTATCTATCTATCTATCTATCTATCTATCTATCTATCTATCATGTCTAGTCATGTCAAAAAATTTGTTTTTAAATAAAAGTTTATAATGAAACATGAAGTGCTTTACCAAGACCAAAACATCGAAAAGGCATTTAAATAGTTGAGTCAAACACATTGAGATGATCAAATCAAGATAAGAGTTTAAACGGGTAATTAGTGATAATAAACGGTGAGGACGTCAATCAATCATAGACAAAGGGGAAATGTGGAAACATGATAGTGTAGACTAGATTACCAAGGTAAAATAGCTAAATAGAATTGATATTTGGGAGAAAAAAATACAACCAGAGAAATTAAATATAAATAATAGTAAAAATCTGGAATAGCACAAGAAAAAAAAAAGTATTAGAACACTTCAGCACTAAACACAAGTATTAACAACCCAAAATGGTATTATATAAAAAAACCAAAAAAAAACCCAGTTACTACATGCAAAGGTATTTTACTTTTGAAAACATCTGAAGTTTCAGCTGCCATCTGATCTTCAGGAAGGCTTTTTTCATAACTGAGTTTCACATTAACTAAACAAGAAAAAAAACTGCCTGTTAGACAACAAAAAAAAGAAAAAAATAGCATACCACAGGATGGTTCCACCTCCTCCATGTATCAGTGTCATTTGCAGCCTTTATTTGCTTATTTACTAGTGTTTTGTTTTTTTTCCTTTAGCAGAAGAGCTGCGCTGTCTCCAAGATGAAGTTGCTCACAAATTAACTATTTCTGTTATGTGGTTTGCTTCTGAAAACAATGCTTTTACATTCTTTTCTTGTTTTATAGATCTTTAAAGAGCGTGAAGAAGATCTGAAGAGGCTGTCTAGACCTCTGGCTTGCACGTGTTTCAGGACATCAATTTGGGACGAAACTCTGTACAAAGTAAGTGAACCTGATTGGCTGCATTTGTTTTTTTTTTTTTAAAGCTTACACAAGTTTGTAAAGGCTATTTAAATTGTCTCTGCAGGCATGGTCCAGCATAGTTTATCAGCTCATCCCAAACGTCCAGCAGCTGGAGACGAACCTGAGAAATTTTGCACAGATCATAGAAGCAGATGAAGTTCTTCTGTTTGAGAGAGCCACCTTCCTGGTGAGAGCCAACTTTCCCTCTGTCTGCGGTTCCACCCTAGATTTGGATCTGGGAATTTAAACATGTTGACATATATGTATATATATATATACACACGTTGTTTGCACATGTAGGTGATTTCCCACTATCAGTGCAAAGAGCAGCGCGACGCTCACAGGTTTGAGAAGATCAGCAACATTATCAAACAGTTCAAGCTCAGTTGTAGGTGAGTTCACGCCACAGTTGATCGGCTAAACGTGTCCTGATTCCGTTGATCTTTCTTGCATTCAGTTGTTTGGTGTTTCCTGTTATTGCAGTAAACTCGCAGCCTCTTTTCAAAGCATGGAAGTGAGAAACTCCAACTTTGCTGCCTTTATTGACGTCTTCACCTCCAACACTTACGTCATGGTGATCATGTCAGACCCGTCTATACGTAAGTAGTGCAGATAATGAATCGCTGCCTCAGATACCTTTTTAGACATAAAATAGGGAAGGAAAATTGACTAAAAACTAAAGCACGCTGATGTCTGCGTTTGCAATACAACAATGTGTGCAAAACGTTTGAACCATTAACACAATCTCTACACACTAAGAATATGAGGTTTAATATATTTTGTTGTTGTTCTTCAGCATCCGCAGCCACTCTCATCAATATCCGAAACGCGAGGAAACACTTTGAGAAGTTGGAGCGAGTGGACGGACCCAAGCACAGCCTGCACATGCGAATGCGTTAGACCACGCTTGATTCCCTGTGGATACTCTCTGCCAATCAATGCACAGAGCGCAGATAGCATGTTGCAGCCTCAAAGCTCTGATAGTTATAAACAGCCCTGCATCATTTCTGTTCTATCTTTACATTCAATCAACAGACATACTGGGAAACTTTTCTTTTTGTTTGTTTAATTTCTACCAGGATCAGAAGTGTATGTTCTGATGGAATATTTATGCTTAGTTTACACAATAAGCAGTTAAAAGAAGAAAAAAAAGTGTGTTTACCTTGAAGACTCCCTGTCTTTCCACACTTTGTTGTATCCATTGGATTTATATAGTCAGTGCAGTGTATCCCAGTGACACTGTTTTGATTTTTCAACTGCGGTTTTTAAACTGTCACAAAAAATATAGTTATATTTAGAAACGTAACTTTGTGTGCGTGTGGTTTTTGTATTTTGTTTCCCCTGTTTTAAATATTCGTGTTAGTTTATACACTGTGGTATCTATTCTGAGGTCACTCAGCACTTTGGACCAGTTGTCGCACTTGTAGGATATGTTACCCTGTCAAGTGCGTCAACTGCAATGTCAGGACAGATGGCGCAGCCCTTAAAGGCACAGAACAATAAATTAACCGTTAATGTACTCTAAATCTTAAAAGAATTACATTTTCTTACCCTTTGATTACCTGGAAAAGATTAGATGATCTGCTTCTTTGAAAATATCAGTAAGTTGCATCTACAAACTTTTTTTTTTTTTATTAGGTAAGAAAATTTTAAGAGTCATACAGGTCTTGCTCAGCAGCTGCCCAGCTTTCTTAAAGTAAACTGATACCTATGCTGGAGGGGACTGTAAGAGGATAGCTCTGTGTTTTCAGGAAGCCGTTATGTGTGCATGTGTACTCTTCGCTATTCTGTTTAAGAACTTTTTTTTTTAACCAACCAGTTGAAGATTGATTGGCACTTATGGGATCAAATGCAGTGGCACCCCTTTCTTTACGTTAGATTTTGTGTAAATAAAGTTATATTTTCAGTTGGAGTTAGAGATGTTATGATAAAGATTATGGGTAGGCATAAATGTTACTAAAGTGAAATGAAATCAGAACAAAGTCCTAATATAGCTAGAAATACAAATGCGTGTGTGAAATCAAATCACAGTTTATTAGAACAATCTGGATGATCAATAAGGCTTTCATTATTTGCTTGTAAGTCACTGTTAAACAGTCAGAATGACGCATGAGAGAAAAAGCAAGACCTTAAGGCTGTTCAAATAAATGAAGGGAATATGCTTATACATTCTTCCCATTTATAAAGGTAGTTGTACACATTTACAGTACTATTAGTAGCGGTTTGTACTTCCCTAATGGTGAGCAGATGCATCTTCAGAAGACCTTCACAGCATTTTGTGGATTCTGTCAATTTGTTTTGAGTTCACAACTATTGAACTCAATTGACCTCTAGTGGTTGTATGAAATATTGCAGCATCCGTTCAAGGGTCACTCCTACCTAATCTGTGGCATGACTTCACTCTAAATTTGGTTCCAGCTTCCCATTTTGTACACTTTGCTTCATTTTGGTCAAGCAGGTTCCAAAGTCTGGACATCGTCTCCCTCCATTACTTCTGTAAACGGGCTTTTAAGATAAATCTGAATAATTGAGCTCTGAGGAATTAACTACTGGAAATATTGCTACAATGTCTAGTTAGCTCTGAAGACCCCTCTTGAATGGTAATTTCAGTGAAACAAAAGTACCAAATGCCAAAAAAGTAAGTAATTTGTATACAAAAAGTTGTTAAAATAGGGAAAATGAACATATTTGCCACAACAAAAACAAAAAACGTTACCTTCCCTTAACAAAATAGTAATACTCATCAAAAACAAAAACAAGCAGGATTTAATAGACTTACTAAACAAAGAGGATAGACGTTTTTTTGCTGACCCTGTTTAGCAATGTTGGAGATACTCAGAGAAAGCGAAAGAAAAAACGTTTGTTTAAAAATATTTATAACTTAACTAATCTTTTCTTAAATTTTGGGGTTTTCACCTGTTGCCCATGATGCAAACATTCAAACACCTGTCAGCCATTTGCTTTACCGTAATGCAGTTTAGTGCAGATTGATTCAAGATGCTTGATATGATCTGTGGCTTTCTGGCAGGATATGGACTCAAAAGCTCATGTGTCTTTATTGCAACCAGCTCTCCTCAGCTGTGCTGTCCAGGCATTGTTCCAGTTCGTCTTATCAACACTGCTCATGTGTGTCCTGGAATGCAAAGGCTTAAAAACGGGGAAATCCCCAGCCTTTTATTTAAAGACAAACCTTGCTCAAAATAAATGGATGGAAGTTAGTGCAGAATCTCGTTAAAGTTAAAACCCCATTTCCTGAATTGTTGGGCTAGTGTGTAAAGTATACGGTGAATTACAAAGTTTTTTGTAAATAGTCAATGGGCAGGCTCTTCATTGAAGATGAAAAAATGTTAAAAAGGAAATGTCTGCTTTTTCAGCAGAGCACATTCTTCATGGCACAAGCCTTAATTCAAGAGTTAAAGGAAACAAAACATCAACAAAACATTTGTTATTCACCATTGATGCAGATTTATAGGGTCTTGCAATAGAATTAATAACCATTTCACCTTATACTTAAACCATTTACCTTGTGCTTTACAATCATTCTTTAATTTGGGTTCGATCTTTTGAATAAAGCCATTTTAAAAATGCATGTCGTTATTATAACTTAACAATGTATGTCTTGACAAGAAATGTGGCGCAACAAAGGTTGGGGGCTATGAATTCATTTGCAAGGTATGACACCTTAGAAACCAAAAGGGCACTGGAAACTAATTGTTTGTGTTTGACAACTAATCACTATGAGCAATATCTCTTTAGACATTTGGTTCCCTGGAGTAGCAGCAAGAGTTCATTTGAACACTACCAGAGCATAACAGATGACATGTAGAGGGAACTGAAGGTCTCTGTTGATGCAAGCAAACATGATATTCGCATGTGCTCCTTAGACAGCTATAAAGAAATCCCAGAGCTATATTGTAAATTAACACAGGTCTCTTTATTAGTCGAGAGTAAAAACCTTGTGTGCCTTTTTTTGTTTGATTGTTGTCTGTGCATTAAGGATATCCTGAAACATTTAATGAGCTCATGGCTGAAACGTGAAGTAACTTGCATATACTTTGAGCGTCAGGTTGTTGATTTGCATAATAGCTAAACATTAACTGGTATGTATTTTGTTTTAATGTTTACCGTAATGGAGAAATTTCTTTACAGCAAAAGCAGACCCAGACAAAAAACAAAAACCCAGTGGAAATGGAACAAGGTGTAACAGCTTGTTCCTACAGTCCAGAGACGTAGCCTAACTGGCCACTTTAAATGACCCTTATGTGTATACATGCACGGTTTTTGTCAGATTTGTCTGTACGCTGCTTTGTAAGGAACTGGTGACCTATCTATTACGAACGCCACCTTTCCGCCACCGATCACTGGGGACAGGATCCAGCCTCACAAAGATGATACAGTAGACGGATGAATAAATGATGAGAGGATGTTGAAAGTTTTAATGACATATTATTTAGCTTTTTCTGTCGGGGGTCTGAACTTCGTTTTTATGTTGTGACCCATTTGTAGAGGCCAAACCAACGGGGCTTCCTCCACTGGCCATTTGTCTGCTGCCATCAGTGTCATTGTTTGATTCTGCACCACAGTCAGTTTGGTTTAAATGGCGCTCAAGCAGAGTGATACGCTGCTTTAGCCGCTGCTGAGTGTCTGTGTATTCATTTAGCAGACGGGCAAAGCGAGTCTGTAGAGTGTCCAGAGAGGACTCCAGTCTCTCCACCTTCTCTTCTGTGTCCTCCTTCTGTAGACCACCCCTCTCTGTGGTCTCATCGAGAAGGCCCTCCTTTTTAAGGATCTCCCGACCCCTGTCCTCTAGCACCGTTTTAGCATCCGGATACTCAGTTACTGCCTCCATCAGGTCATCCTTAGAGAGGCAGAAGAGGTCAGAGTATCCCAAGCTCCGGATGTTGGCTGTTCTTCGATTCCCCATTTTACTACCTCTTATGTTCAAAATGCTGATCTCTCCAAAGCAGCTTCCGGCTGTGAGGAGGGCATACTGTGTGACCCCATCCTCAGCTACTACTGCCAGCTTCCCCTCCTTAATGATATACATCTCCTTACCGATGTCTCCTTTCCTGCAGATGTAGTCACCTGGACTAAAAACCTGTGGACGTAGTTTGAGCACGAGCTCCACAAGCAGGCCAGCTTCACAGTCTTGAAAAATGCGTACTTTCTTCAGGGTCTCAAGGTGTACATTTATCGCAATCTCAGCCCGCAGTTTGTTGGGTAAGTTTTTCAGCACCTCCTGCTCATCTAAGGATTTTTTATTGGTCCACAGGTAGTCGAACCACTTGATGACGCGTGTCTCCAGTTCTCTGCTGACCTTGCGGAAGTGCATGTAGTGTTTAATAGCATCGATTCGAGCCTGAAATTCAGCCCGGGTGGCATTCATGTTGGCTATCATAGATCCCACGTTTCCCACAATTGTTGCAAAGATCAGCACTCCAACAAGGAAGTCAAAGACAACAAACAAGTACTCCTCGTCTTGCACAGGCTCAGGCATATCTCCAATGGTGGTAAGAGTGAGGGTGGACCAATACAAACAATAGATATAGCTTCTAGATAAGGAAGAGTACTCAGGTTTAGAGATGTCTGGAAACACCCATGTGTCTGAACCAAAACCCAAAGACTTGGATATAGCGTAGTAGATGCAAGCATTCCAGTGAATGATGACAAGGATGTAAAGTACCAAGTTGCAGATCCGGAAGATGTTGGGGTAGTTGGTGCGTGTTTCTGTCCGGTCAAAGAATTCAAACATGCGCGGGAAGCGCAGGAGGCGATTTAATCGGAGCTGTGGGGTGTGGATCCCAGTGTAAATGTACACTAGGTCAGTGGGCAAGATGGAGATCACATCCAGCTTGAATTGCAATGTCCGGATATAGCTGTCTCTTAGTTTAGCGTGGTCCTTCACCAACAGGCCTTGCTCCAGAAAACCTGGGACAACATAAATGGAGATCAAATTTAGCTTAACCATTGTCTCAGTCTTCACATTTTTTCCAACTAAGAAATAAGTCTGATTCTTATATAGCTGAAGCCATCAATTTACACACACTGAATAAAAACACATATTCACCTTTTTCATCTCCCTGTCTGAAGTCAAATTATTCCAATATTGTCTTATTTAAGGTCAATACAACAAAATTAAATGTCCGAAATGTATTAATACATTTATTTTTTCAAATTAGGGAAACCCTAGAATACAATGCTATGGCTTAGGAGATATCCGATAGGTTAAGTGACAGACTTGAGTTAATTAAAGGCCCACCTTGAGCACACTGCTGTCTTGTTTGACACATTTGTAAGGTGAAATGAAATCAGCCAAGATGGGTTATGGTTTGGTTAACCTTGGGAACAACGTCCAGATGCTCGAAGCCGCTTTATTTATATGTTAAAACAATTAGAGTGTTTAACCATTCAACCAAAGCTTGGGAACAGATCGGTCTTCCAAATAGACAATGAGCTTAAGCTTTTAGCCAGTTAAAAAGCGGGTTAAGAACAACAAAGTCAATATTTTTCACACCGATCACAAAGTCCTGATCTCAATTCTTTAGAGAACTTATGGGTAAATGTTGCGTAGCCAGGCGGCCTACTATACTGACCTAGTTTCACCAGTTCTGTTACTGTAGGAGAAATGAGCCGGAACTCCAGCAAACTACAACGAGAGGTTTGTGGAAGGAAGCCCATAAATGGCATACAGTTCAGAGGCAATGATACCAAATACTGTGGAAATGAATGCAAAGTTCTTGTTTTGTAGACACTGTCTCTGATAAAGGCACATGCTATTTTGCATGTAAGTTTGGTTAGCCTCTCTTTTCAGGAATTACTTTGAAAAACCTTTCTAGATAAAACAATGAAACAGTATACCTTTTCATTTCATTATAAACTACCGGCCTGCTTTGAATCGGTCAAAAATGTAAATATATATTTGTTGTTTTGTTTTAAAGGTGCTGCTGTAGATTTTCAACAGTTTAGAGTTTTATAGCATTTGTCTAAACAAAAGTCTTGTATAGAGAATTTGCAACTTGTTACTCTGGGCTCGTCTGCTAGATTTTTTTTAAACTGAGGGAAGGCTGTTTTTTTTTTATAGCTCACCTGTCCTTAGACGCACAAAACTGTCCAGTATGTAGATAGTGTCAGAGAGGTAGTCCAGCACCAGCCAGCAGATATAATTGATCAGCTGCAGTTTATCAAAGCATGCCCTGGGAAGATAAAAAGGGTCAAATGGTTTAGTGCTCCAGTGAAAAGGGTGGATTGTACAGATCACTGGCTCTATTTTCCATCTGTAGTGCTGGAAGCCTCTGACTGTGGGAAATATAATACCTTGCAACGACAAAAATCCAATTGTAGAGCACCGCAATAGCAATGACAAACAGCCAGCGGTAGTACACGTCATCGGATGGTGCCACAACGAACAATTCCCACCTCTTCCTAGAGGAATCAGCAGATAGAAAACAGATAAATTATATTTTATACAGATTCTGAGTGGAAATTCCTGGAAAGTTTTTTTCTTTATTTTACTGTAGTGCTGATATATTGAAAATGATTTTGTAAAGTAGTCTCTAAGACAATATTTCAAGTTAAAATCTTGTCTTGTGTCTTCTGACCTAATTAGAAAATGTAACCCTTAACCTAGTCAGGATTACCTTAGTATCCCTTTGGCATTGTTGCCATTGGCATCTGGTTGGGTGACGCTGTTGCGACTGGGGGCTGTTCTCAGCTCAGGCCCACGAAAGCGCTCCAGGAAGGAGTCTGGCCGCTGCTCCTCCTCCACCAGACTCCTGTGTGCCCATTCCCTCAGCCTCACCACTAACTTCACCAGTCTAAGACACGTGCAAAGAGAAAAGTCCCTCCTCATGTTATACAGACATTGATAGCAGAAGCAGAAACAAACAATACCAAAATTGCCTTTGTCGGAAGGTTTATCACAGAAGTACGTGTGGAAATCAAAGACAATCTTTTCGTTCAGGTCATCGGTCTGATGTTTTGAAGTAAGTGAGAAACAATGTTCATATCTGTGAGTTCATGAACAGTAAAAAAATGCTAACATGTAATTGTTGGGATATTTTACCTTGAAATAGCCCCATTCCTTTGAAACGAATTACTTGAATTCCGTCCATCAGGGTCAAGAGCGGCGATTCTTTGTAGCTCTGAGGAAGTATCATCGCAGACGGATGGCACCCTGGGATGAAGACAACATGGTCTGTTTTATGCCTTGCCATTATAAAACTGATCCCTACAAAGAAAACTCTCATTACCTGCTAAGTTTGCTTTCAGCCCTCTCAATCTCCTCCTCCAAGGTGGTTTTCACTGACAGGTTGTGGGGTGACCGGTCTCTCTCAGGCTCCTGGCCTGTCATTTTCAGGTTCTGTCAGTGAGGACAAACAATAATTTCGAAGTCTCACTTGCAGCCGTTCAACCCATGCTGCTGTTAGAAATGTTCCCTGGGTTTCTCAGCCAAGGTGTTTGCAAGGTGTTATAGTCAGGGGATGGGGGCCGACTGAGACCGTCCACAGTCCCTAACCAGCATCAATCAGGTGTTGGCTCAGTTGCTGTGGTGAGGGAAGCGTACACAAAGCAGGAGCTAAACTGAACAATTCAAAGCCTATGTTGGTCTAAAAAATGCGCTGCCTCAGATTCACTGTTGTCGTTTTTCGGTTGTATTTTTCTCTTGATTTTAAACTTTCTGAAAATAATACATTTACAGTATATATTAGCTCCCTTAGATTACAACAGAAAAGTTTTGTTGGTTTTTTAAAACAGTTATCTAGTATTGTGCTTAATAGTTTATCAGTTTCAACCTGGTCAAACTTGCCTACTTTGAAATAATTTGGTATAAAGAATATTTGCCTGTTTATTTTTTCAAATTGGTGGTCATTTTACAAAATAACATGTAAAATGTATTTAAGTTGCTCAAAACAAAACCCCTTAATACTACTACAAATTAATATTATTATATTTGATTTGATTTGGCTAGGATTACTAGAACAAAACTACAATCAATACTAATAATATTAAAAATATCAGAATTTATATAACCTTTTCTACTGGATATGAATATTATTTAGTTAACGGTTTTGAATAATTTTCATTATTTACATTTTTACAAGAGTAATAATAATATTAATAACCATGTGGAATTTTCGGTATTTTAAACAACTATTAATAAAATAGATTTATGTTGACATTTTAATGAATCAGGTTTACACTGTCTCTACTTAAAGGTAATTTTTTTCCATTTTTTGTGTCTTTTATAAGACTTTTAATTGATTTGTTTCTGAGGATAAAAAAAACATTCATCTTGTAAAGGAAAGAACTCCAAATGCAGCACTGGGTTTCCAGCATTTTATCATGAACTAGTTTATAGTTTTGGTCTGTAAAAAAACTCTGAGAATAAATTATCTGTTCGAGTTTTTGAGCTTAGGGTAAGTCTTCTGTGAGGCACTATGAACTGTATCTCTCTAGCAGCTACAGGTGTGCCTTTCACAGTTCCACCCCGCGGCACAGACAAGACAAGGATGTGTTTAGACAACTGTTACAGCTGTGTGACTAATTTGTAGATCATTAACGAAAACACCAGCTTCAGTCAGACTGAAGCTCTCCAGCTCAGCGAGCCTATCAGCAGCTCTCCCTGAGGGCCTTCATCACTTAGGAAACCAACATACTGACTGAGAGCCAACTCTGGCTCATTTGTGTCGTTACATCACAGGGGCAGCCGGGTTAAAACGACCGTAGTGATCAGTTAACCAACTAATTGCAAACTTGTTTCAGTTGTATATGAAGAAAACTTCTTAAAATGGCTCATACATTTATTTTCTTTTGTAAAACCAGAAATACATTTGACTTAAGAATAATTTGAACATTATAGAACTCCTTTTATTTTATCTTAGTGAAACAACTTGTAGAAAACTTTGAGATAATCAGAAACTGTAAAGTATGAAGAGAGAACACATTTATACAAATTGTGCCTCCTACCTTAAGTTTTCTTTAGTTACGGCTGGAGAAGCCTGCTGACTTCATCACTCCTCTAAACGACGCCATCCTCAATCCCGCAATTTAACAAAAAACACACTCCTAAAACAGTCAGAAAGGTTGTTTTGAAGCATTTTCTCTAAGGCTTGAGAGATGTTCCTCTCAGAGGTGTGAGCACGTGGCTGCGCTCGTCCTCTGATGAGAATACACAGGTAGGTTAGGAGGTAAAGGATGGGTGGGGCTTTCTTTGATTCAAGATGGAAACCTAGCTCAGATGTAAGCTCTGGACTTAAGGAGTCTTCAGGGAAATATTCCTGGAAGTTTCTTCCTTCTGCACTTCTGAACAGAGCATTCAAAACACTCAGCAGAAAATCAGCCTTCTTCACTAATAAGTCTGTACTATACAGGGTCTTCTCAAATAAGTAGAAAAAGGACATTAGAAAAAAAAAAATATGGCAAATGCAAACCAATTAAAGATTTTTTTACTTTTTTTCTCCTTTTCTTGCCATCATAGAAGAATTTTGTCAAGATTGTGATAAAAGCAGAAGTGATGCAGTGCTGCATTGATGCAGACTAAAACAACACCGCAGATTCTCTTCCTGAACGCACCGTTGACCATATTAAACATCATGCAACATCATGCTCTGGGGACACGGGAACAGAGAAGTTTGTCAGAGTTAATGGGGAGGATGTACGGATTTAGTTAAAGGGCAGTCCCTGATTAAAACATTTCTAGACGATTTAAAAGATCCGGGTATGAAGCATAACCATGTGCTAGAATGACACAGTCCAAGTTTAGAGATAAATCAAACTGAAAATTAATGGGACTTTCTCTATTTTGACAAGAGCCGTGTCTGGATTTGGAAAGCTGCTGTTCACCAGTTTGTGTTGGTTTATCACATGAAATCCTAAAAAAAATATAATAACTTTTATGGCTGACAACATGCAAAGTTCTAGTACAGTAATATTTTCGCTATGTACAGTAACCATATCTAGCTTTGAATCGTTCATATAGGAGTTATACTTGAACAAATGAAAAACTCATAAAAGTATCAACCTAGGTACGAACTATGGTGATGGCAGTATCATAGTATGGGTCAGTTTTAAGACAGGCAGGCTGACTAATTTAATTCGTTTGAAGAATTTTTAGTCATATGAGGATAAAAAAAAAAAAAAAAACCATGAGTGTATCTTTATGAATAAGGTCATGAAGATGCATTCTTGGTTTCGATATTGAACGCACAAGTCTGAAGCCAATACCTTAACTAAAACATGAAAGCACAGATGATGAAGGCCACATGAGACAGCCTCCTCATCGAGCGGCACAAAGGCAGACGTCATCAGCCTCCGCTGTAATCAAAGACTTTACAGGGAGTGAAGCCCGCAAGAATTCACACACATCGAAGATTCAAGCCAGTGAACAGTGACCTACAGTATAGCTCATGTGTCCTGTTATACTGGAAATGTCACGAAACAATAATTAAAAAAAAGAAGCCATCCGTCAGCACGCAAGACAAGACACAATGCTCAATTAAGATTTCTCAGAGTTTGTTCTGTCAAACAGATTAAATGTTTTATGATTAAAAAGAGGAAAAAACAGGAACAGATAAGAGGAAGGAGAAGCAGTAAAAGGAAAATGAGGCAAAAAGTGGAATCATAAAAGTTACATAGGAAAAGCTTCTGCTGGAGTTCCACGGTACATTTATTCAGTATAAGCATCAAAGTTTCTGTGTGTGAAGCTGACAAAATACTGAGACCCCGAGCAGCATTTCTCATCAGACCATCAAACAAGCTTTTCTAAAAAAAACGAAAGAAAAACACATTTCACCAAAATAAGATCATACCCACAATAAAACAAGGCAGTGGCGGCATCACACTGTAACCCTAAGATTTCTCTAAGAAGATTAAAAATGAGGCTTATCTGTCAGCATCTCTGTGAGTCCAAAATAATAACTTTATTAATGGAAATGTAGAATATTAAAATGTAAATCATGAATACATTGTTTTAGAACAATCCCTGATGCAAATTAAAAAAAAAAGAAGACGTTTTTAGAAAGTATTAGTTAGGTAGGGTTCATACCTAATATAATTCATTTGATATTTTTCCATTTTCACTTTTAGAGCCAATGTAAAGTTCTGCAATACAGATGAATTTTTCATAAAAGAAAAAAAAAGGAAAGGTTTCTTTAACCCCCCCACAAACAACAAACATACTGGCTGTTTTCATGTTTATTGATGTCATGTTCATCGTTACATGTAAAGCACTTACTTTGGAGAATACACATAGAACAAAAGACCAAATTCAATCTGGTCATTGTCATAGCATTTCGCTGAGCTACTTGGAATGAAGTATCTGTATTTGGTAATGTTAAATATGAGCAGAAGAAAAACAACAACAAGAGAAACCCTCAAAAGCACAAATACAAACAGTCTTCGATGTAGACGAGTTGAAAAATTGAAGGCACAGAGGAAAGCCAGGAGAGTCAGGTCAGCTTGCTCATCATCAAATGGGCGGAGAGTAATATTAATAATAAAAAAATCCCAATACAACACAAACCAGACACCCTTAAAGACAGCATTTACAGCATGTGGCATGATAATCCAAAGAAACGAACAAATAAGGCAACATAAACCAGCACATCCCACAGGGGCCCGCCAGACTCTGACCCTATGGCTTCTGTTTTCTGATATGTAGACGTCCATGGAGTCACCCACTAAGACATGCCAGCACTTCATTAAGTAAGCAAGAGAGTATGTTTGGGCGTCTTTTATTGAAGTGTGCACCACCCAAACGTTAAACCCCTGACTTTTTTTTTTTTTTGGCCTTCTGACATATTTATTCCAATGGAATAGTACTCGTGAATGTCTGTTGCTTGGTCATGTACATAACTGACATACAAGTTACGTAAGCAACTTTGCAGCTGGTATGTTATGCTTATTTGAGTTGCAAAAAAAAAAAAAAAGCCCCCCAAAAAACTGCATTGTTATAAATGAGAGTAACAGGTTGTTGATTTTGCTACTGGTGCTCCACCTTCAATACAAGGATCCTTCAAGAAATACCTCCGTTTATGAGAGGAGGTAGTGGGGGGGTTTACATGCTACTGTATGATTCTGACTCATTTTAAGGCAAAAACAAAACCAAAACAAATCTTAATTTCTTCGCTCGTGGAAACTCGTTCAAAATTCTTTTTCGTTTTCGGGGGAAGTGTAAGTGTCACTGGGACCCAAGCGGCTTTGCTTAGGCGCGCTTCATCCCTCGTCCCATCAAGCAGGCAAAGACCGTCATCACCATTTTGGGCTTGACCTCCACCAGGTCCTCGGGCAGAGCGTAGACGCGCGTGCCGATCTTCCTTGCCATGGAAACGGCATATCTAGAGAGGATACGGGTGGAACCATGTTAAACTGTTCACACCCTGTTGGCAACATAACTAGGATGGCGAGAGACATTTGTGGTACGACACCCTTGGGTACAAAAAAAAAATACCAACCATGTGTTTTTAGAGTAACAATTTCTAACAGTTAATAAAAAATTAAAGCTGTTCTCAATAATTTTATGTAAAAACATGATGCTTCTGCATCACGTAGAGCTCTTTCAACTGCCTTAGCTGCTGAAATGTGCTGTAGAAATAAACCTGACCTGACTTCACCTTTGAACTCTGTGAGTGTTTTGGATAGCCTACATACCTTAATATGATGACATTATTAAAAACCTGCATTAATGTTTACCCGGGTTATCTTAGAATTTTTTTTTTGATTATCTGAAGATTAATGAAAGAAGGAAAGTAAAATTGCTAGTCTTCATTTTCCAACAGTAAAAACAGAAACAGGCTTGGGAGGGGTGAGTGTTTCGTCACTCAATGCTTGCTTCATTCAGCTGAAGAAAAGCAATCACTGCCATTTTGAAAATTAAGCCGTTTAAAACCTCAGCAAAATCCTGATACGGGTAGCCAGCCTATATCTAAATAAACAAAATTCTTACTTGGCATTTTCCAGTTTGTCTTCTTCAGTGAGTCTGCCGGTTTTAACCAGGTCAAAGCTGACACTTCCAGATTGAATGGCGTCGATCAGCTCCAACACAGCGAGACTGCTGCTGATCTCCTTGTCCTGAAAAACAAAGCAGTAGCAGCAAAAAAAAAATAATGTTTGTTAACAATCATCCCTGGAATATAACATAAAAAAAATATGATGTGGGCAAATTAAAAACCGCCACGATCATTCTCAGGAAACTCACCTTGAAACTTGAAATCTTTGAAGATTTTCCAGCGTTCGCCAATGTTTTATTCACCCAGTTTACGATGATGTCGTCATTTACTTTCTCTCCATCGCCCAGTCCCTCCAGTACGTTCAATGTGTATCTAAAAAAAAAAACGTGAAGAAGCGACACATTTATCATGAGCATGACTAGAAAACACCAGTCGAAAGGCTGAGATGTCAAACAAACAGATAATATTAATAAGAACGTAAATATTTTGCTTTAGTTTTGTCTGAATAATTTTACCCTTAAAAAAATGGAAATACATCGATTTAAGATTTTTCATCAATAACATTTTTATTCATCTGATAATGAGATACTTAATATTTACAAAGCTAAATAAAAGTTTTTTTTTACCCCCGTTTGTTAATATTTAATGCACTAGAAAGTATGCAGTAAATAGCTCCATGCCATTGCGGTGATTTACCTTCTCATGAGCTGCCACACCAGGGCCAGAGTCAGGGTCGCATTGCCATCATTCAGGTCCTGCCCGCCGATACCGACAAGAGAGAACTTGGCTGATTTGCCCAGGTCCACTGCATAGTTACAGTTCTCCAACTGAGGTGGGAGAGAATACAAGCGTCAGTACAAAACAGAAAACATCTGAACAGCAAAGCAGACATGTAAGAGATTTATCAAGCTACCTTTTTCATATTGGTTCCCAGTTTAGGATAAGGCGGCTTGTTGACCTTGTTGTTCCAGTCGACCTCCACCTTGATCCTTTCGTAAAGCTGAAGGATGACCATGGCGTCCTGCAAGTCTCTACGGTGTACCACAGGAGAGTGTGCTTGGTTATTATCGACATCACCAGAAGAGGCGGAGCATCGAACGGCCCATTTTCAGAATCCTCGGCAAGTGTTTGGTGATACTTACACATACAGATGGTTCACGGTGGGGTTCACTCCGAGGGAGTTCATCCAGTTTCTAAATGTCCTCTCTTCTCTCGTCTCTCCTAATCATGAAAAGATTGAGGGAGTTGAACAATGTCAAATTAATTATGCACGTAGTTATTAGTTACACAAAATGATCAAAGCTAGTGGGCAGAAGTTAAAATCTAGTAGTTCTTGAAGATTACTATAAAATTTATTCCCTAAAGACGTCTTTCCACACCCACCCTCCAGGAGCCCCCAGTCGATATCCTCGTTCTCCGGTTTGGTCAGCGCCGGGTATTTGTTAAACAGATTGGCCACAAAGGCGAGGTTGAGCTTGGGGTTCCCGCTGACGACGTCGGTCGGGGTGACAAACTGTCGACAGCCGAGCCTGTCGGCCTGCTGCAGCATAGCTTCTGCCCTCCTCAGGTCGTCCCTCTCCTGGAACAACGCACACAGACTTTCGGGTTAGAATGGCAGCGCAGCCGCTACCGCGTGGATGAGAGACTTGGCTCGACGCGCTTACACTGAAGCCCGCCATGTCGATGTCGATGCGTGGCTGGTCCTCGTCCGTGCCTTTGGGGGAGATTTGATTCAGAAGGTGGAAATAGGCCCTTGAGTCCTAGCAACAACAAACAAAATACGTTTAATGTTTAATTATTAGCACAAAATATTTATCCTGACTTACTTTAACTCATACCAAAATAATAATACAATATAATAATACAATTTCAGGCCCAATTAGTTTATTGGAATTAATGTTCCAACCTGACTGGAACTAAATGAACGAAAGGGAGGAATTTCATTCTCTATTAATGTGAAGAAATTTTTTTATTTATGTTTTACATGTAGAAATTTTTTTCAGGAGCGGGAGGACTTTAAATTATTTAAAAAAAAATGTTATATCCTTTTTTTAAATCTTAATCACGCCCGAATGTGTGTTATTCTGACAGATAAAATTTATATACAGTAAACTGAAATGGTCGCTATAACATGAAAATATGTAATAAAACAAAAAGTAACCGTACAAAATAAAGATTCTTTGTGTTACTGAATGCATGATTCAAAAGCTACGAGTGACTAATAAATCACTGCAAACACGGTCAGCAACTAAACTGCTGTTTCATTTGATTTCCAACAGATTACACCTTCCTTCCTATTTTAGGAGCAGCTGAGGTGGACATGTGGGCGAGGCCGGGTAAACATAAATATGAGCCACCTTTGCTGGCGTCTGCTCCCTTGGTGGACTTAGTTACTGGCCATTTGCGGTTTAATGATGGGTGTAAAAATCCCACATCCTCTTCTAAACAAAAACTATAATTTCCTGTTTTTATTTTATTTCGACATTTAAACTTAAAACAGGACTCTATCTCAGTCTCACCTTGATGTCTGAGCTGAAGTTGTTGATCTTTTGCCAGCCGGCGTTCTCCAGGTGAAAGTTCGCCCAGCGCAACAGCAGCTCCTCCGGCGACAGCTTCATCAAGTCCTCCAGAGTTTCCCCGTCCCTCAGCAGGGCCGCCAGCGCTGCGTAGGGGGTGATAATCACCCGTTAATCTTGACAACACACCAGTGAGCCCTGGCAATGGGGGCTTAAGCATGCTTTATGTAATTGTAACCCTCTCCCAATACCTTCGTTTCTGCTGAGCTCGATGTCGGCAAAGAGGCCAATCTTGATGATTTGCCAAAGGAGGCCCAGGACCAAATGGGGCTTCCCTTCCTTCAGGTCCAGAGCACCAATGTTCACCACGTGGCAGCCGATTGCGGACGCAGAGTTTAGAGCCAGATTCAGGTTCTCCTGGAGGAAAGAGTCATGAGATGTATTAGCGCCTGCAGGAAACTTCATGGATGTAAATAAAAAGTCTCCAAAGATGAACCGAACTAACCTGTGTGGTAAATGGGGTCAGCTTCTTCTTATTGATGGTTCTCTCGTCGATTGTGTCTGGCACTGAAAGGTTGATCATTTTGCTGTTTGAAAATAAAAAATAACTTTCATAAGTTTGTAGGAACATTTTCATGATAAAATCTTAACAAAAGACAGACGTGCTGGTTCATTACTAGCTTTTTTTTTTTTATACCAATTTTCAAAAATTGTTTTACAACTCCACGTAAGAAACTGATCATTTAGCCGTTTTCATGTTCCTTACATGCAGCCAAAAATATAAAACACGTTTCTATCATTGCATATTTAATTTGGTTTAAATTTTGTTATGTTTAAACCTTTCTAATGTTGGCAAAACAACCATAGATACTCATCTCTTAACATTTCTAATTTTTTTTTTAACCTCACAAGGCGCTACTATTGTCTTGTCTTGTGTAATTATCTGGCCAGAAAGCAGAGGGGTGCAGGTGACCTTATTGCTTTGTGAGAGGGGATGGGGACTCACCAGAGCACAATGCCGTCTCCCACGGCCCTGAACAGAGAGTCTGTGTTGGGATCCATGGGCAGGACATGTTGACAGTCGGGATCTTTTTCCAGAGCCGTGTTGATCCAGTTCACAAAGGCGTATCGCTCCTCCTCTTTAAGAGTAAATGTGGGCCGCATGTTAGTTAAAAGCCAAAGCAGTTCATTTTCCACTTATTCTTCCCATCTTTATTAACGCAGTATTTGCAATTTTTGTTTCCAATACGGAACCACGTTGTTGCTACCATCAACGTTGAATTCAATTAATTTGCTTTATTCCCATAAAACTATTCCAGGTTCAGTTTTTTTTCTGCATTTAGCTCTATAGCTCAGCTGGAAATGAACACTCATAAAGCCACTTTAGCCATCAGCTATAATGTGTTTGTATTATTTGACTACATCTTGTGTGCCACTGAATTAAGGAAATATGCATAGTCGGAAGTGCTAACAACTAGTTTCCATGGGAGTGTGGAAAGTCAGATCTTCATAGACAGTCATATCTTTCCACTGTCACCACATGTTTTCTCAGAATTAGGGGTTGCTGCAATAAGTCAACAACTCGTTGCGATCATCAGGTCTTTCTTAAATAATAGGGTTAGGGTTATACTAGCTGTCATGATGCGATAAACTGAATAAAAGAGTATTTCATTATAGCTTTGAGTGTCTTTGACTGAGCAATTGAATACCGTATCAACCTAATTTATTTCAATAAGTGCTATGATGTCATGTGTTGTTCGTTGGTGGAATATATACAGGATAAATTGAATAACTGCACTTGTTTGTTCACAAGATCCCATTGCAGAGGCTCATTTTGGCCATAATATGCTTCTTCCTCTAGAACTGAACAGCAGAGGGTTCAAAGTCAACGGCTCACAACAAACATTAGCACAGTCGCATACCAGAGTACGAGTGTTGTGTGCCTTCGCTTGATAGCTCCGACGTCCCGCCGATAGCCAGGATGCCCTCTTTCCTGTTGATGGCTTTGCGGAAGGTTTTTGCAATTTCACTGCCTTTCAGCTCCTTAACAATCTGAAGCAACAAGAAGGAATAATCACACACTATTCGCCATACTACCTAGGTTTACACAGTGTTATCTTGTATAAATATGTGAAAAGAATCTATTTTGTTCTTTGCTTTGTTCACAGAATTATTGTTATGGTCATAGTTTTCTAAAAAGACAACTAATTTTTCAATAATTTGTAATAAACTATGTTAGAGGACATACCAAACTGTAATGTATATAAATCTAACCCCTAACATTCAAAAACCCTAATTTAACTGTAACAATTCATTCAATAAAAACATTACAAGCTTTATATGCAACTTAAAAATAGCGAACCAAACCGGTTCTGAATCTGCCCGTCAATACTGGAAATCAAATTAGAGCCTAAATAACCCTGTAATAAATCAGTGCACTAAATATTTCAATACTGCAAAACACTGATTTAATTCAATAATTGGCGACTAGTTTGTCTCGTGTCTCATGAGTTTATTGCATGGAAAATGTATTTTCCAGGACCCTGAATAGAGCATCACCTTATTATATGTCCAAACAACAATAAAAAACAAACAAACAAAAAAGTCAGTAGGGAGGAAAATCTGGATTGACCACAACGGATACAATCCTGGCCACTTTTATCTATAATTTCACTACTGTATGGTGGGTTATTCATTATAACTCACAAATAAAACAAGCTGATCCAAGGAAATGTTATTCAATGAGTAAATAAATCAGCTCTCTTGTAGTCACCCTTTCCATAGTTGCATAATTTGTACATGCCAACATGCTTCAAATTACAGTTCGACTAATTAACCTCAACAAGCAGTGAGTGGAAAGACAAAGCCAGCAGCAACTCAACAGTATTTAACACTAGTATGTTTGGAGGCTCTTAAGGGTTTGGCTTTTTCCCTTCTTGACTCAAATGACTGTGAACTACTAAGCATTCTAAAGCCTCTCAAGGTAAATAACTATGATTGATATACAGTAGTTTTTGTAATAATCCGGGAGATATTTGAAGCCTGAAGTGATGAATTAAAAAAAAAAAATTCCACCCCTTTAGTCCTGTATTTACACAAAGCCTTCGGGTTCCTCTGAGTCATGTGTACATCATCATCATGTAGGAAGCCATTTCTCTCTTTTAACTTCATTTTTATACCTTTGTAATCTAAATCCAGACCTGTACAATGCTCAGAATAAAAGCTCATCTGTGCTGCTTTTTTGCAACACATCAGATTAAAAACAGGCAGGTTGAAGGGGGTTTAAAAGAAACAAAAACAAACAAACAAACAAAAAAATGGGATCAATGCATAGTAAATGAATAGATATCAACAAATCTTCCGCTACTAAAACAAAAATAACTCCACAATATGTGTCAAAACCATAAATACTCTACAGAAGAGACGATGACATGTTTATTAACATACCAGGATAAAAGCTTAATGTAGTAACACTGAAACATTCTACGCTAATGAATTATCATCTTTCAAAGAATGCCTTGAATTTTCTGTACTGTTAAGCAGGTTTTATTTTAAGAGCAATCGTGGCTATAAACTGTAGCAGAAATAGATTTACAAGCAAAAACGGATTTTTGTTTTTAAACAGCATTGAACACCAGAGACTCTTGGAATACGGTAATGTTAAAGCCATCTCAAATCATTGTGTTTTCAGTCAGCCACACAAAGGATTACTTCTTTTAGCAACTGGGATTTCCATATTTGGCTCTGAGCAGCAGATAATGAAACATCTGAAGTTGTAATACAGGTGTGGGATTTTCATAGCAAGTGGTAAACTAGTTACATTCATGCTGCTTCCTGCTGCTGAGCCTATCGGTGCTCGATCAGTGAGCTCAGCTCCCCAGGCGCTGTGTGACCACAATGAGCTATTCACCCCGACGCAACTCAAAACGGATAAAAGGCCATAGAGGGCTTTACCACAAGCAGGCGGAGTGGCGAAGGATACGACTTGTACTGCTTGAGGACCTGGAGTGGCAAAAGTCGCCACAGCCAGACAAACCCTCACCACCGGCTGATGATGCTCATGTTTTTCTTCATTCTGCATAATCTGCATGTCTTCTTCTTTAAGTGCAGGAATTGGCTGTAAGCTGGGCGTTCACAATCATGTAACATGTATTTAACTTTGATTATGAGGGGTAAAAAAACAACTTTTGTTACATAGTAGTTTGTTTTATTGAAACCTTATGATTCACGTCCCCCCAACAATGAATCAAAGATGCGGTGTCTTTAAAAAATATTAGTACCTCTTCAACGTTTTCACACCGTCATATTTGACATGTCTGCTAATTTTTCTTTACAAAAAGCTCACGTTAAGATTGGATGACAAGTTTTTCCACTCATTTAAAAAAAAATTAGATTTCAGTCTAGACTCCAACTGTGTAATCCTAAAACAGGAATATGCTTTAATCTGAACCATATTTTTGTAACCTCAGTTGTACATTTGGGGTCATAGTTCAACCCAGTCCCTCTTTTACCCCTCTTTCAAACTCTAATCTGCTTATGTGTCCCAGTTGAAGAAAAGCAATCTGTTTTTTGCACAAGTGTCCTTTACGCCACAGCATAGGAAGACAGTTTTATTGTTTAGGCATCCAAATATCCATGGCAAGCTTTGCTCGACTTACCGACAAAAACTCATCAAAGCTGATCTTGTTGTCCCTGTTGTGGTCGAGTTTCTGCAGGATTTCTCGGATCATGTAGCCCGGTTGGGCGTGGCCAGCCTCTTTAAGAAGCTCGCCCAGCTCATAATCAGAAATGAAGCCATTTTTGTCCAGATCTACAGAAAAACAAAAAACAAACAGAGGAAAAGAATCTTGATGTTACTAATGAAGCATGTTTCAAGCTCTCAACCATCCTTTTAGTGAATAGACCGAAGCTGATAAGCGAATTCTGGGGTACCCTGAAATTTTCAGTAGTTTTGGGGGCAAAACAACTCAAATCTTCACTTTAGAGAATTAAGGCATCATTCTAATATTTTTAAAGTCATTTTATTAAAACAGCCAGAAAATCTCCACTAAATCTTGCAGTGCACTGCTGGTCAGCTGGCTGGAGAAAAGTTAATATTCTTTGCCCCTCCCTACAACAATTACCAAAGCAGCATTTACTGTACATTTGTGGTCTTAAAAATCAATAAAACACATGCTGGAAAGACTAGACGCTAGATTCCCAGACAGACGGCTCAAGTAAGGTGTTTTTGAATGAACAGAGTAGAAAAAAAAGAAATTATACAATAGATAAATCAATACACTAAAGCAGCGGCAAGATTGATTTCAGTCTAAAATACAATTAGAACCAGCTAAACTTTTACATAAACATGCAGACTTCTGCTTCCACTCACCGACTTTCTCAAAGGTCTCCCTCATCTCCGTCTCCTCCTCTTTTGTTATCTTGCCAGACATTTTTCTGCGAGTGACCAGACCTGGTCAGTCCGAGGAAGGTGCGACTACGGAGAGAAACAGGGTCATCGGCAGAGTCTTGAAATAACAGGAGGAAACTTTTCATCGCCTTTTTAATCCACCACCAACGCTCCTCGGCTACTCCCCCAGCTCTTCCCTTTCCCAAGAATGCTTGTTTCACCCAATCAGAGGGATTTCCTGTTAGCTCCATTGTGCGGTGACAAGCCGACACCGTGATAAAGCCGCCGACCCAGAACAGCATTAAAATATCTGTTCTCCCTATTCGAAAGAGTAGTTTTATAAAACGCACCAGTTGAGAAAAAGAAAACATGAAAGTCTTACAAAAACAAGTCAGCATTTGTGTTTAGCAGCTGTAAA
>JAVLVB010000078.1:1768892-1788242 GCA_032876305.1 Orestias chungarensis | reverse complement strand
GGGGGAGTGGAAAATTATTATTTTTTTTTTTAAACCTTCCTGTAGTGGGGCAGTAACGCTCGAGGCCTGGGCAGATCGGCTTCACTTCACTGAGAGGTGCGAGTGCATGAGGGAGGACGCCTCCAGCTCTGCGGTAACAACAGGAACGGTCACATTCTTCCTAAAAAGGTGTCGCCGTGAACAAGGCGGCGTCTCTTCCCAGCTGAGCAGGAATCAAACCGTATCATTCAGAGGGAAAGTACTTTGCCGTGACAGCAAATCAGCACCAGTTACGTCGTGGTTTGTACCTGCGTGACATTTTTTTTTAAAACCATATTAGGAAATTGTATCCTCACCAACTGGATTTCTTTTTTTAAAGAATGAAGCAAATATGTTTCGGCTCTACAAGGCAAATTGGGACCGAGCTGACAATGAACAAAGCTCTGAATCCTCCCCTGAATGAAACAAAAAAAAAGGATGATTCAAAAAACATGTGGCCTCTAAAAAGTCTGACTCAGATCCTATGCAGCTTCTCCTAAAGACAAAACAAAATGATGAATTAAACACAAAGTGCAGACTAATTCAAAGCATCATGAGATTATCGGCTATGATCAGCCGCACCAGCAAAGGACAACAAAATGTATGTTGTTCTTTTCTCTACAAAGCAGCTCTAAATCAGAGGATGTCATACTCCTGACTGAACTATGAGGAAAAACCGGCGATGCCAGCATTGCTGTTTTTTGACTTTGTTTCTTTCTCCCTAAAAGGATGTGAAGAGCGTCTGCCGAAGACAGCCAGCTACAAACGGAGGCTGACAAAACATTACCTCACTCGCCGTCCCCTCGCCGCGCTGCCACCCTCGGCCGAGACAAGGGTGGGAGGTTAAGTAACAGGGGGTTAAGTAGACGGGGCACAGATGGCGGTGGACAAATGTGAGCCGCGTCGCTGGCAGCACAGAAGAATAGGAGGTCTGTGATCACCGGGCACAGGCCCTGGTAATAAATCCTATAACAGGGAGTTCAGAGTTTCAGGCTCCAAAAGACAGTTGGTCTCGCTTTCTTGGACAGCTGGGTGGTGAGTGTGAGGAGGACGCAGCTCTTCATCAACTAAACACTTCATCAGCTGCCTAAGACGGAAAGGGCCGAAAGCGTGTCAGGGTTTGGCTTCCAAGGGCTGACAGTAGTTTAACCTCAAACCTTTTTTCTTTGCAGTATTTTTCCCCTTCAGAACTAATACAACACAACACTGAGGCTAGATTCTGGCACTACACGGTCAAGGACTGTTTCACTCCTCATGTATTCATCTGGACCAACTACGATCGGTTAAAAGTCAATCACTGATCCTCCAAATCAAAGAGTGCAATCAGAAACACATTCAGTGCTCAAAAGCAAAAAGTAGAACCCTGTTTATAACCAAGTAAAGGGATGCAGATGCGACCAAAATAATTATGTTGGATGAGAAGTGTAGTTTCCATGTGGCAAAAGAACAATGAAGGTCAAAATACTTCAAAACCATGTTTTATTCAGCCCGAGTTTCCATACTTCTCCAAACGGTAAGAATCTTTGGTATTTTAATAAAATAATAATAATAAAGTGTTTTTTGGGTATACGGTCTGAGCCTCAAAACAAACCAAACAATCGTTGTCAAACAGATGCTTCGATACACAAATGACCTAATATTGAACAACTATGCCTCTCGAGATAGTAAACCAAGTCACTCAGTCAGATTGTTCATAAAAATAAAGTTGGAGTTGTTCAAAAGTAGTATAACAAAAACATTAAAAAACTCTAAGCTCTCTAAACATCTCTAAGCTACATATTTCAAAAAAGTCTGAAAAAATGAAAATATTCTACTTTTTTGTGTGTGTTTTGGAATTTATTGTATAAACCATTTTATTATTATTATTTAACCTCTTCTAAACTCACTTCAGGCTGATGTAACGTCTGGCAAAACATAGTTTGGCGTGATATTTCCTGAAAATGTGTCATAAAAAGCTAAACTGATCTTAGGCTTTCCTCATTTGGCAACCATACGTCATACAATAAAACACCCAGTTGTAATAAGTGGAAATACAGCCATCAAGAAAATGTCACATTTTTAGTACAGGGGTCGGCATTTTTTTTTTTGTACTTATGGAAAATACATAAAAAAACATAACCTACATCTGAAGAGGTCAAAATCGTGTGACTTCTATGAACATTGCAAACATTTTTAGCTTTAGATCTCTTTAATAAAACACTCACTTGTCTTCACAGACCATCTTTAATAAAGGATTGGACTGGATAACCCTCCCATCCTATCCTTCTCTTAGACAATTTAAATTACACAAAAAAGACAATTAAAAATAAAACAATCAACTTGCTTTCGATCTTTCAGGTCATGTGATTTGAGGAGCTTGTTAAACAGCTTTCCTCTTTACATGTTACAACAAAGCAACTTTTAGTGCCGCCGTATTTCACTCCAAATAGCAGCATTTAATTGTCGAGACCAAAAAGAATAAAAGAAAGCGACGCTGACGTGCTTTCCCGGTCACCCTTTGATTCACTTGCTGGAGCCAATTAAAAGCGGCCGGCTGCTCCCAGATGGCGGCGTTAAATGAGAAGGGCCGACACACCCCGCCCCGGCCTGCGTGCCAGTCGCATTGACGTGGGAAACGCGAGGTACACAAATAGAGTGGGCACCCTTCCCGAGTGTGGTAACGCTCGCACACACCCCGTAGCGTCTGCGAGGACGCGGCAATTGAAACTGTCTCTCCTGCCACAACCGGCCTCTTGTTTCCTTTTATACTCTCCGTGCTAAAGAAGAGAAAAGGACAGATGAGGATGGGAGGATGACAAAAAAAAAAAAAAAAAAGAGTGGCAGAACTCTCACACAAAGTACGGCTGCAGGAGTAACACCCGTGGGGGTTTAAGGGCAATACCATAAAGTAAAGATGAATGATAAGAAACATCATGGAAATATTCAAATAAGGCTCTCCCACGCCACATTTCCCCCAACTGTTACTGTCGCTTTCTCTCTTCTGACGCCCACTAATCACAAATGTTTTGAATGATGAACCACATCTAAAAAAAAAAACTAAAAAAAAACTCGTCCTGGCCAAAGGTGCCAAAACAGGAATCTGTATGATCTGAGCAGCAACCCGAGAATGCCATTAAGCAGGTTACGGGCGGTGTCGCTAAATCAGCCGGGTTGGTCACGGGCGAGCGGGCCACACCCTCAGATGTTTGCCAATACTCAACACGAGCATTGTAAAATAATGACCTTTAAATACAGCGCAACCAGACAGTGTGGGCTGCTGTGAAGTCATGCAAGCAGGTGTTGGAGGAGCCTTTGAGGAAATAATAATAAAAACAAGAATATACCCAAATCTGTAGCTACCTGCTGTATTTATTGTTGGTCCTGGTGTATTTGCATTTTTCTTTTCTTCCTTTTCAATAAACAAATGAAATGGGATGGGAAAGATGCAGATCGCTTCTCTTTTATCTCTTATTATGCAATCTTCTGTTATCACATACGTGATAAATCAAGATTACTTAGATGTCTATTGGTTTGATCAAAAGGAAAAATCTGTCCTCTTTAAGAGGTCAAACCAGAGATTAGAATCAAAAACTGCAGAAATATTGAATAGGACTAATTTACACCTGAGAACTACATGGAAATATATAACAGTTAGTGAAGGACTGGTGGTCTGTCTGGGATGTGCTTTGGTTCTCGTCCTATGAGATGCCCGAAAAGAAGTGATGGACGTTTTTTAATACCTTTTTAGTGAGAAAATAAAAATAAAAATATACAAAAACGTTTCATTGTTTATATGAAACACAGACAGTTATTATGTAAAAACTAAAAGAGCACCACCCAGTACGGTTTTACAACTGCATTTGGCAAGCTATGCTGCTTTTAGTTAATCAGATCACATTTTCCAATTAGGCATTTATTAAAAGAAAAAAAAAAAAACTGTTGCAAAACATAATGTATTAACAAAAACAATCCATTTAATGTTCAATCTGTTGTATTATTTTGTCTAGGAAGAGCGTTCTCGTTACAAACAAAACCAATTAGTTTGTAGGAAACTTAAACTTATTAAGCGTTTTGGCATTGAATTTTCTGCAAGTTTAGTGTTTTTAATAAAGATTATACAACTAATACCCAATCCAGGCCTCTTCCTATTTACTTCTAGCATTAAACATGCATTGTTTTTGTATAAAATAATTTAAATGTGTTCAGCATGTCAAAAAGTACAAGGTTTGCCTATAAACGAGTCAGTTTTGTAACTAATATAGTACGCTCCACATAAGCCGTTTCCTGTGTTGAATAACAAGGGGAGGACGCCTGATGGTGCAGAAAGCTGAGCAACCTGTTCATGCACACACGGGTGTGAGCAACGGTGAAAACCTTTAACTACACCCCGCCGCGTCTTCCTGACCGTCAGGTTTGTCCTTGCAGCGATAACATCACACTCATAGTGTGTAGTATGAAAACACAGACGCTTCGTGAGCAACAGGGAAGCTTGCATAGCCTTTTTCTGGCCTATTGTGAAGCATAGCACACATTCCACAAGCACTTATTCACTTGCAATCCGACCACACTAGCAAGGTCAGAGACACAAACAGCTTTTATTAGACTTTTTCTGATATATATATATATATATATGATTAAGTATTGTCTGCAATGCTGACAACATCAAAAGCAAACAGTGAGTAAAGTGCTGAGGCGCTGCTTTCACAACACACTCCTTGTAAAGTCATAATATTTCTCAAGTGATGTGTTATGTGGGTTTTGTGGAGAGGCTGGTTGTTTAACCGTGTTCCACAAGTGGGATCCCAGATGGACTTGAGGGGGGAAAAAAATAAATCTGGAGAACCATTCAGTACAGTAAACAAGTTTACACAAACCACGAAAAAGTAAAAAGAAAGAAAATGTTTTCCCATTAATTACTCAACCCAACACTAAATAGGGTTTATTGCAACCTTTGTTTATAAACTTTGTTCATAAATTAAATCAATCAGGAGGAAAGGAGGGATTGAACCAATTAAAACTAAAAACAATATCAGGATGAAAACCAGTTGTGTTATCGCGAGAAGACAGAAGTCCTGATCCATCAGGCTAAGTTTGCAGAAAACAATGCTGAATGACTCCACCTCTGCAGCTTTTCTGCAGCCTGTCTGGAGCTCAGACATGTTTTTTGTTTTTTTTACAACAATAAGGGCGGATTTCTAAACGCAACCAACAGCATTCCTATATAAAAGTTACACAAAAAAAAATATCCTAACATTTTCATTCTTCAGTTTGCTATGAGTTTAAGTTTCATCCTCTTAAAAAAAAAAGTTAACTTTGCCAACTCTATTAATCTAATTAAAGGTTACACTCCTTCATTATTTTAGCAATGAATATGAGCGAAGATGATGGTAACACTAAACAAGCAGGGCAGCTGAAGCTAGTCAGCTAGCGAGCAAGTTTCCCAAGCAGGAAACTGTCCCCGTTTATTCCTGGAAAACTGGGAATCCATCCCTGGGATACAGAGAAGAGCGGCTGTCTCCGCAAAACAACTAACTAGGATGAAAATTAAACAAATAACCGCGGAAACAGGACAAAAAACAGCAGGAAGAAGTTACCAGCTGAGAATATTCGGCTAGAAAATCGGGACTCACGGTGTTGGTGCTTCTGAAATCCCAGACAGCGTCCAGTTCTGAGTCCTGCCTCCTCCACGTAGAGACAAAAGTAGACCGCTGGAGGCCTGACTCCGCCCCCGAAGTTAGGCCCCGCCCCGGTGAGCTCACCTCCAGAGTATGGAAAGCCAATAAGGACAGAATCAGACTAGATTTGTTTTTTTTTGTTTTTTTATTGTTCAAAATCTGTTTCTATTTATATGACTTTGATTTGTTGTTTTCTTAGTGAAATTAATAAAAGCATGTACTTTGACCAGAGTTTACACCATCTAAACATCCAAAATTACAAAGAGGTTTTGCTTCACTCCCCCTGTTGCTGGTTTTACCATATCTATCACTCTTTGCATGTGAGGTTCCCTTGTGGAATTGAATTTCCAAAATACACTTTCAATTGTGGCTAAATTTATAGGGAAATACCAGAAAACCAAGATTGGATCAAACATAGACTCTTAATTGACAATTAACTGATATCCAAAGGCATTGGATTTTGTTTTACAGGCAAATGACAACTGAATAAAAAATGCCTACAATTACACCTTTTTTTTTTTACCATTATGTATTAAATAGATAAACATCATTTTTCAATCTAAAAAATAAACCTGTAAGAAATGTTTTAAAAACTTTAATTGTGGAAGCCTAAAAAACAACAACAAAAAAATCACAAATTAATTTTTACATCGTCCAAATTAACAAGGAAAAAAAGGGTCCAGTAGTAATACATTAAACTGTTTCAATAGCCAATAAAGTGTTGTGAATGCTTCATTTTAGTGTTTTTACAAACAAATATGTTTCATGTGCTTTTAGGTTGGGCGTCGCGTGATGCTTCCTCCAGCCGGTAGGTGGCGACATTTAAACCTCCTAGAAACAAACAGAACAAGACGCGTCTTTTTATCTCTGCTGCCTGGCCGAGTGCTAAATAGCACCACAGTTTTCTTCAGTGAAAACAAAAGCCCCAGAAGAAAAAACAAAACAAAATGTGAACTTTTAGAACGACTCCTGATGTTCTGCTGCTGTGCGAGATGTCTGCTCTAAGGTAATCAGGGAGATTTAAAACGGTGGCGCTTGTTTATGCAAGCAAACGTAACGGGAAGGTAGCTTAGCTCACTGCTAGCATGATAAGCTAAGCTAACATGGTGCAGACATTTTCACAAAAATAAAAAATTTAAACGCAGTTAGACTTGAGCGCAGTTTTATGACGAAAACAATGTTTTTCTTAAAATATATTTTGGTAGGTTTTTTGGGATATTTTACTGTGGTTTTGTCTTTTAACTGAGCAAAGCTCTAAAATATATCAAAAATATGCTTTTTTTTATTTTTAAACAGCATATTAATAGCGTGATCAATAGCTTTTGGTCACTGAAATCTTGTGTCATCTAAATCTCTCTGCAAAATTGAAAGCCTTGCAGGTGGAGATATCATTTTGTGGGGTTTTTCAGTGCATTGCTTATTGAGGAGCTGATTTATGCAACAGAGGTTGGAGATGTTGCCCTTTTTTTGTGTTAAAAATAAACGTTTTCTTACAGCTTTTCAGAAATGTGGAGTGTACTATTGTAGTTGCTTATTGTAGATATTACCTAAAAGATTTTGGATTTTTAAGTATAGATGCATAAATCAATTAGAAACTGGAATTTCCATTTGCTTTTCTTCGTATGGATTTATAATATGTAGCAAATATATTGCTACTGCTAACTGAGTAAATGTAATCTTAGATATACGCATTGAATCAAATATTTAGTTTTTAACCATTTTTTAGCCTCTATTTAAACCCAAGAACTGCACTGGTTAAAAAAACGAAATCTTCAAGGAAGAAAAATCAAATAATCAATAAAATCGATCTATCTACTGCATCTCTGTAGTTTGTAGGCCTCAAACTCTTACAAGACACCCAGGAGTTACAGGATGCTTATATCTCATCTGAAAAAAATGCTGGTCTGAGAGTGATTCAAGCATCTTATGTCAACATTGGTGCCATTGCATTTTTTCCTATATTCTGCACGCCTACATCAGTAACTCATAATCTGTTAAATACATAACAACAAAGAGCCCATTTTTAGGTATATAAATACATGTGTATTCATTCACTTTTCAGGGTTTAAGGAAGTATGCTTTAACACATAAACTGGGATACCACTACCACTATAAATATGAGTATTATCTTTATTGTCTTATCTTTATGAGAATAGTTCCTTAGCTGATCCATAATTGCAGTTTCTGTTTTCTTTTGATTGCTTTTTCTTTACTAGTTTGTGGTAGTGATCACTGAAACACTTGTGAGGTCTGTTTGCATTCCTGCTAGCTTTCAAAATCTTCAGTTACAATTCGTGTAGGTCGCTTAGAGGAAAAATGTAGTCCCTCAATTTTCTCCAAAGGATCCTTTAAAGTGGGACAGGCCTGTCAGGCTTCATTCATCAGTCGCTCTCTCGTTATGAAAGAAGATACTCAAACACTTCTCCCAAGATACTAAACCAAACATGCAAACATAAACGTAGAATTGATCAGTAAGAGCTAAGTTATCATTCATAGTCCTGTAAATATTAATTTTCTTACAATTCCTGTTATTCAAGAGTCTCTCTAACATAGAAAACATTTAAACTTTAAACAAATGACTGGGTTGTTCACTAAAACTGCTGTTTTACACATTACAGAGGAACCTCCAGCAACAAGCTGAATGTATTGGTCGACAAGCTTCATGAATATTTGGCTCATTCCAGCATCGAGGACAGCAATGGCACAAAAACATTGGATAGATCTTATGGTACGTGTGTATGGTTTATAACACCCGGAATAAAAAGAAACTGAATGTTTGTAGTTATATCTTCTACTAACATTACTGATCCTCTGTTTACAGGTCAGATAAACAAAAGGTTTCCTGTGAAGAACTTGACAGTGAACAATGGTACAGAGGTAAATCAACTTCGGTTCAGAAGATTTTGTGCTCTATACTATGGTAAAACCCAATGATCCTGTTATCAGTCAGGGCCATTACTGACCGGTGCTCTGATTTAAAAACTATAAACTTTTATTGATTAAATTTGTAAATCCTAAACATTGTTCAGAAAAATAAGGATTTTTAACTTGCAATGTTTTCTAGTTGTAGTTCCTTGATCTTGTATAATTAAATTGAGTCATTTCGGATTACAGTGTAGCAGCACATCTTTACTACTGAAACCGTCTCTACATTAGTTGAAATAATTTAAACACCTATTTGTATTTACTAATATAAAGTGTGTCTGTAAATATTTATTTTACAAAAATATACTACTTGGTGATAGACTTAAAGGTGGAATGAGTTTCCTTGAAATTAAACCTATAATCTGTTTTATTTTACAGGCTGGCCTGGATACTAGATATTCAAAAAGGTGAGTTAAATGTGCATTTACACCAACATAAAAAAAAGTCACATTTAACACCTTAACTTATGCTACTATACATAATTTGAAACCCGGTGGTTGAAAGGATTTATAATTTGTTTTTCTGTGTATACTAATATTTTAGAAAACCTTCAGTAGTTGTAAAGCACTCTGGGCTGGATGAGTCTGGAGATTCAAATGCAAGTGAAGACTTGGAGATACCTGTCAGCTCAAATGGTCACCCTAATGTCAATAGACTGCCTAAAGGTAGGTGTTACAGTTTTGGAGTGATTGTGCTTTGTTAGTAAGAAAATGTATTTTTACCGATGCACAATAAAACAGATATTGACTACTAGATTTTGTATAAATTCAAGGTTTTTCATCTAACCTTAAATGGACAGTTCTGAAACAAACTAATGGATTTAATTGCTTATGTTTTCCCAGGTACAGTGCTGGTGAGACCTGAGCCCGTAGACAATGGAAGAGACGAATTCAGAGGTCCAGAATTTCGTAGTCGCAAGCCAGGAGTACTTCGGAAAGAGTTTTCAAAAAAACGTGCAGGTCAGCCGCTACATGAATCATTTCGTTTTTATCTTTATGATTAGTAGAGTCTGTAATAACAATATTCAATTTATAATTTTATTCAGATTGGTAAAATTAAAAATACAATGTTTTAATAGTCCTGTAAAGGAATATTTGTAATTTCAAAGTGGGTTATTTATTGCACTTTTTGCTTGTTTATGATTTTGAAAACTCTCCATTATGTTTCTATGGAAATTCAGTCATTTCATGTAAATCTACAATCCAAAAAGCTACTCTGTATAGCAGCGTTGTTGCTAATGAAAGAGTTGTGATTTCTCAGGAGGGCAGCATGTGGGAATTGTGTGTTGCACCGCGTGCGGTCGACAGGTTAACCACTTCCGGAGAGATTCCCTTTATCAACATCCGGTTCTGAAAGTACTTATTTGTAAGGTAAGTCTTAGTCCTGGCAACTAATAGCGGGGAAAAATCTAAACAACAAAGTCGGCTGTGAATTTTGTTTTGTTATAGTCCCCTAATTATTATCCTTGGTAAACATGGCTTATTTTAATAGGACAACTAACCTTATTTTCCAAAGTTGTTTTAACTTGACTAACCATGAAGGACTTAGCAGTATTTTTTAGTATTGAAGTAAGATTAAAATAGCTGATGCCAAATATTCTCAACTTGCTGCTGTTTTAGTTTTTTATTTGTTTCTTATTCTGTTAAATGAAATCAACTAATAAAGAACAGGCATTTTCTCAAAAGCTGTACAATTGTATGTACTAATGTAAAATAGATCTGTCTGTCTGTTACTTCGTAAAAATGTAATCTTACGTCAAAGCAATAAAAACAGGATTTTTTTTAAATTTTTTATATTGAATGAGCCTAATGAAAAATATAAAGTGAGTACCCAAATAATACTACATGCCGCAATCAGGAATACTTGCTTAAATAAATGCTTACACATTATTTACCTGTGTATAATGGAAAAAATATAAAATATAGAAAATGTCTTTTTGAACTAAATTGCCAAAATGAGCTTTTTTATGATACTGTAATTGACTTACATACTTGTGTTTATTTAATAAGATTAGCACACAATTGTTTTAGTGATATTCTCTATGGTTCAACACAATTTCTGTTATCTTTTTTGTAATTTTTAGCATCCAAACCTAAACTGACATTTTAAATGTTCAAATATAAAAAAAAAACACATAGCCACAGTTTCATCAAAAGTATATTTTTTTTCTTGTAAAGCAATTTAAATTACCCATTTTGTGTTATCTTGTGCATGAACGTTGCAACTGCTTATTAGCTTTCCTTGTCTATAATTTGCCAGTGATGAAAAGACGTCACAATGTGTTGGTGACTTTAGTTCTGTATCTTGGATTGTCTCTTAGTAAGTATTTATGATGTGTTTTTGGCTTGTTGGGGTTCAACACAAAGTATAGTTATCCAGCCATAAATCAAGATAGAGAAGTGTTTTTATTCCTTTTATATCGGTAAAGTTAGGAAATATAAACAACATTGATGTACGACAAATGTTTTTCTCTTGTGGTAGAGTACTAAAAAAAGTTTGACCTATTTTAAAATAACCTTTATATAGGCAAATTAAGATTATATAAAGTTATAAATGTCTTGGCACATTTTGAAACAGGTGTTTGACGAATTAGGTGTATTTATTAGTTGTGAAAATATTTTATCTTCATTTTTTTAACATGCTCAAATTAACTATTTGTTTTGTCTCACTAGGCGTGCTACAAATATTATGCAAGTGATGATATCAGTAAGGATGAAGATGGCATGGATGAGCAGTGCAGGTGGGATATTTTCTATTTAATATATTATTTTAGCCGAAATATCAAGTATATAATGTTGGGCTGATGTTCACCTTGCACCCTTTGTTTTTTATACAGGTGGTGTGCTGAAGGAGGCAACTTAATCTGCTGTGACTACTGTAGTAATGCTTTCTGCAAGAAATGCATTCTCAGAAATTTGGGAAGGAAAGAGCTCTCTAGCATCTTGGAGAGCAAATGGTATTGCTACGTGTGTAGTCCAGAGCCTCTTTTTGACCTGGCGATGGCATGCGACAACGTCCTGGAGAATGTAGAGTCTCTGTGGTCCCAACAGAGGAGGAGGAACCGAGCCGAGCCGGAGAAGTCTGAACTTTACCACACACTGTCGCCACGCTCGCCGCAGAACATTCCTTTGGATAAATGGGATCACAGTGGCATGGACGGAAATGTGATCTTTAACTACAACAATTTGCAAGTTTCTAAGGATGTGACTAAAAAGGCAAAACATCTGGTAGACTCAACAAACGCCTTAAACCAAACATTCATCAGTTTCATTGAGACGGTGACAACAAACAAAGAGATGCCTAGGGTCCGTGCTGTGTATCTGAACTCCTTTTTAGCTGTCGTTAAAGGCCTGAGAAAGTCTCTCACAGCTCTGGAGAACAGCCTCAAGGACGAGTTTAGGGACCTAGATTTGGCGAGCAATTGGGAAAGGATCCTTAGTAGTGATTTTAACAGTTTTATGAGAAATCCAGACCTGGACCTGTGCAACACAAGATGCTTAAGCACATTGCAGAAACTGGCAACTGAGCACTTTGAAGATATTGACTCTGATTCCAAAGTAAACATTGACCTTACAGATGATACTGAGAAGAAACTAGATCCATGCTCCGAAAACACCGACATGACCTCGTCTTCAGGTGAAGTCGACATAACTAAGAAACTAATTGTTCAGCTGACACCTGTACCTGTAAAGCAGAAACAATCATCTGACGTCCCGAAGCTGGAAGACAACTTCCCAAAGGGGAAAGTTAAATCTAAGGAAAAGGATGCTCGAGATGATGAGGAAACGGCTGTCGCAAGTTCAAAAGACGAGAGGACGATGAGCATTGACACCACAAAACCTTCTTGCTTGCTAAAGGAGAAACAAGGCAACAGACGATCCCCTCGTTTGAAGACGACTCCTTTGCGGCGACAAAGCGACATCATTATCAAACCTTCCCTCTCAGGAGGAGACAGTGAGAGTGACTCTGACCCCGAGGAGAACCCCGACACAGTACCAGCCACGGGCAACGATGAGCACAATTCGAGCAGGTCAAGAGATGACTCTGATTCGGATGAAGTCCCCGCTGCCCTTCTTGAACGGGCAGCGATGACGCAGAGCTCGGATGAACCTCCGAGCGACGAGGATTCAAGTCAACTACCACCGGACAAGGTGGCCAAGAAATGTCTTTTTTGGCTCACCAAGAACAGCCAGATGTCACCGGAGAAACTGCGTCGGAAGCGCAAGATACTGGACCGCTCCTCTGAATCGGAGTCGGGCAGCAGAGTAGTTAAACCGCGACATGAAAGCGGGACGGATTACTCAAGTGATGATCAAGACACTCAGAAGGAAATACAACACCTAAATACGAGAACTATCGGGAAGCCTCACCTCATGAGAAGAGAAGAGGAAGGTGTGGAGAGAAAGCGGAAGAGGATACAAGCTAGAAAGTCTAAAGGGAAACCTCCTCAGGAGGTGACTGACTCATCGTCTTTGTTAAGCGACGATGAACAAGATGACTCTGGGAGCGACATGAGTGCTCAGAAGATGAAGCCACTTACAGATGATGTGGCATCGCTGGGAGTGGCAGCGTTCCAGCAATCATCAGGTGAGCCTAACCAGTCTACTATTAAAATATATTATAAAGCAGTTAATTTACCACAGCGCACTGGTCAATCTGTTATTTGTAAATGTGAGCAGTATTTTACAACTGCAAAGACATGCAATGTATTCCCCATCATCTAAACTGACAAATCAGGACTCAATTGTGCCTGACTTTTGAAGTCAACAGATAACTTTTCATTGGAGCGTGCAGTTTTCACATGTGGGGAACACCAAGGTTCCTTCTTGGGGCACCTTTTATTTAATACATCTGTACCTCAGATTAAAGCAATAAGAATAGTTATCATGAATTGATAAATATGCAGATGATACACAGTTGTACAGTCTAGTGTGAAGTAATGTCTGTACTTGCAGTTTAATAAATACATTGTTCTAGTAAATAAACAATACTACATTTGTAAGATGTATTTGTTTTTTCCCCCAAAGGAGATGAAGAGCAGTCGGCGCCCTCCTGGGCAGATGAAGATGATGAAGATCCCGAAAATAGGTATTGTTTCAAAAGCCCGGAAGTCCTGTTTATAAAACGGTCTAGATGTAAAAAAAAAGATGCAACTTCAAATCCTGGCTTTCGCTCAAAATCTGGCAACGTCCAAGTCATTAGAACTGAGTTACGGTCTTTTACGACTCGCCCCAAACGCAGCTGCACAGCGCCAACAATTAAATACACATTTTAGCTGAAAAACTTCAAGGTTCTATGAGAATATTATATTCACTTTGTGACTTATTATCTAGATTGTTTTTCTTATTTCATATATATATATATATATATATATATATATATATATATATATATATATATATAACAAATATTTCAATTAAAAAAGTTAAACACATTTTTATCGCTTTTCTGTATCCCCGGCTACTTCCATTAGTAAACCTTGGACTTGGACATAAAGAAAAATGAGTGAAGGGTTTTACCCTTTACTGACTTTTCTGTTAATGCAGCAAAGGTTGTTTTTTTTATTGTGATTCTATTTAAGTAAATATGTTTGAATCTCTCTGATGCACATAGCTGACTGTACATAATGCCAAACAAGTCTTGGTTTTTACAGTTCAAGTATATAGTTTGAAACAAAATTGTGATTGTTTTCTATTATCGGTAGATTACAATTTAAATTCAATATGTTTACTTCACCTGTTTAATTATTGTGTCATGGTTCTGGTTTTTGTTACATTATGCATTTTTTTATTTAATTGTTAGACTAAACTCATTTTACATTACACCTTTTTGATATGTTTTGTCTGAAGTTACATAATTTTAAACATTTATATTTATTTTTGCTTTCCCTCCATTGTTTATTGGACTACATTATGGCCGAGTTAGCATAGTTAAAATCGCTTCTACTCTCTCCTGGTGTATTAATGGTTTGCGAAGGCCAATTTATACACTAAAGGAAATTTCTGGACAGTGTATTAAAAAAAGGGGGAAGCTTAAAAATAAAAGATTCATCCTGACTCTCACTACTTTTACTTAACAATTCACCAGAAGCTAAAGATTCCTGGTTTCGATTCGTTTTGTTACTATTAAGAAACAAAAGTTATTATGGTTATTCCTTTTACTGCCTGATTAATTTGCCTGATTTTACCGGTAAAAGTTTTCATCATATACCCCCAACGGCTTATTGTCCCATGGCCACCATAAATAACAAATTTTGTTTGGACTAGATAAGACTGATGCGGCGAATGTTTATGCTGCCCCCAAATCTATACACAATAAAAGTTAAGTGCTGTCAATTAATAATAAAACATAATAGATGTAATAATAAACAAGATCCTAAAACAAAAACAAGATGTTCAAAGCAAGTAAGACTGTAGTTTTGTGTCAAAATTCAATTGTACTTAAGAACAGGATGTACATGATTGAAGCAGACAACTTCAATATTAAAATTCTAGGGATGCACCGATACAAATTTTATTTGCTACTTTTAAAATGTAAAATGTTGATTTGGACGCATTGCCCAAATTAAGAACTGTTTGACAGCAATAGCGAATTGGCAAACGCTTTTGTAATGATCACAGCTCTGCGTGCTGGATAAAAGCTTCAGCTTGTAGTGGTGTGCTGATATCTGAGATTTCATTGGTGCAGGTTGATATAGTCTGATGTTGGTATATTGGACATATCTGACTGAGGCACACCTACAAAATCATAATAATCTGACATAAAATGAATAAACAAGTCGATGTATTAATGAATCTGTACTCTTGTGTACAATAATTCAGTTCTGGTTACTTACTTTGAGTTGATCCTAAAGCCTTAAAGCATTGAAAATTTGCGTAGTTTGATATTTTTTAACTATTTATTATTTTTTCATTTTGAGTTTGGTGTAGAATTATGCAGCGTAAGTTTGATTTGTTTCCGTATATATATGTTTGGTCCAGCTGTCTTTTATTAGCTCTGTAAAAACAAAGGGATAACTCGAAGAACTGCATCCTCTCTTACTTCAAAATCACTGACACATCAAGGTATCATAATAATATCTTAAACTTCTTCCCCACAAGAAAAATATTAGATATAACAACAAGCAATAGATCTTTAGTTTTCTCATATATTAGGCTTTTTTTTTAAACTCACAGCTTTCACAGTGGGTGATTCATATAATTTTATCTCTTGAAGCTGTGAATGAAGTCTAACTAGAGTTGATTTAGTTGCAAATCGCAACACAGTTGGATTTACTTTTTTATTTTTTTTTGACACCAACTACTTTTGGTAACACAAAACCATGATGATGGTTCTCCGCCTAATGCACTTTCATCTGTAGTGGATATTTTACAGTATTATTTATACTACATGTTAAATGAGACAGGAGCCATCAGACAAAGTTTGGCTTTATAGCCCTGATTTTTTTTCAGAGCAAATGTTGCTAAATGGCGGGAAATTGATGTTCCAGAAACACTGAACCTGCTGTTCGCTTTACAGACCTGTGGCATTGCTCTTAGGTTCTGCCGCGTTTGTATGGTTAGTTTTAGCTACAGTTGTCTCTGCACAGCTCACATTTTAAATATTTCAGCATTTCATACATAAACATTAATCGCCTACATCGCTTTTGTTTTTTTCTATATTGCTCGCCTCAAGAAAGCTTTGAACAGTCGGCACAATCGTCTGGCATCTCGGCGTTTATCGCAACAGGTGTTTTAAAAACTGCGTGGCTTAATCTGTAATACTGAATCCAAAAATCCTGCTTCCCACAGATTTTGACACCAAGTCGAACGCCTCATACTCTCTTTGTTCTTTTAAGACATTTTACCTTTCTATTAATATTAGTATTAGAATTAAGAACCTGTGAAATATGTTTAAAAGAGACCTGGAGAGACTCTGAATTAACATATACATTTTAAATGAAACATCTATGCAATGTAAAGTCTAATGAATTGAACGACACTAAAAAGAAAAAATTAACTATGATGAATATTATTATTTAATAATAGAAGCAGCCTTGCTGCTTTTGGCATAATGCAAAAATTGATGACCTTAGTTGTTCTGCATAGGTTTTCGTTCTCCTTAGATTTCTTTTTGTGATATACAATTGATCACAGATTTTAAAAAGGTTATAGATTTTTGTCCTTTTTAAGTTTTGAGCTTCTAATAAAAACATATGTAATTCTTTCCATATGGTCAATTTGTCACCATCCTTCTATTCTTAAATGCCTTATCCTGTTGTTCTTCATAATTTATTTATATTTCATTCATATTTAATTATGTAGTCAAAGGCAGGATTTCCCCACTTTTAACTTGGCTGGTGTTTTTCTTATCTTTTCTTTTTTTTCATGTTTTGCAACCACTTTCTATACACAGATTATACATTTCTGCTGACCATTTAAACCAATCCCAACCTAAATTCTGCTTAACTGCAAAAGCTGGTCTTCCAGGTCAGTGCTTTCAGAAATTTCCGGCAACCTTGTATACACTGGGAATTGAGAGTGGGCTGTGAAACACGACTTTAAAAAAAAATGTAAAGCAAAAACCACAAACTTCCACAATGCCTTTTAACGACATCCATGTTTGTCTCTCGTGTTTTTCCAGGTTGGAATTTCTGACAGCACAGCAGGGAAAGCATTGCTGTTAGGAAACAGTCGCTTAATCTGGGATGTTAGGCTCCCTTCGCTCCCCGTTTGTCGGTTATCTATCCCAACCCCATGCTCTGTTCTAGTCGTAGTTGTAGTGGTAGTGCAAGTACATGTAGATGAAAATGGTCAGCAGAAATGCAAACCTTTATATTGTTTGTGGTTGTTTACTTAAACTTTAAAACAAAACTGTAACACCGCAACATGTGGCTGCCGCCGCAATCCATGGGTGCTAATGATATTCAGTGTTTGGTATTTAGGTTGTCTTTTTTTTTTCTTTTTCTAAATTATATCAAGACTGAAGGTGCTCGTCTTTGACCTTTGACCTCTGCTGTTACTACTGTACTGTAATGATTTTTTTTTTTTTTACTTTATCACATCTAATAATCGTGTAACACTTGTGGGGGGTAAAAAGAAATATGAGTGACCATCATTGAAACCCCGCCTTCAGATCCGGATCTGACCTATCTGACAACGTTCGCACGCTAGTCTCATCGTATGAAGTACGGATTTCTAGTAATCACTACCAGCAGTCCTTACGGGAGTTCCTGCACATGTTTTCACAGCTGTACACGCGTTGATCCTTTCTCACACCATGTAGAGTTGAATCCAAAATCTTTTGTTTTACTTTTATAAACGGTCTTGTTTATTGTGAGTCTGTAACTTTGTGGGGATACGTTCCTGTTTTTGTTTTATTTTACTTTCTACCGGCGTCAAAGGAAAGAAAAACAAAGCAGAGTAACTTTTTATTCTTTGGATACTTTTTAGAACGAACTTCTCGGTTTTTGCAGTTTCGTGCCTTCTTAAAATATTCTATATTATATTTTCTTTTTTTATTTTGCGAGTGCTATGAAGTGGTTGCCGTCCTCTGGTCAGAGCTGAACTTTGCTGATCAGTCTTTTGAAAGGTTGAAGAAGTGAATTAGGCTAATTTGTGAACTGACTGCTACTTTGTACTATGAAGAAAATTGTTACAAGCATGAAAAAGAGACTTGCAATCCTTGTTTTGCTTAAAGACAAAAAAGAAATACAAAGAATTTGTGTTGTTTTTTTAATTTTATCTGTGAACATTAATTGATGTAATAAATATTTACTTTTAAATAGTCTCCGCCTCGTTTTTATCTCTTACTACTTCCAATTGGGTTGCACTACTTACAGGGAAAATCACCTTTAAGGTTGGAACATAAGCTTAAATATCTGTGATGCAGGATTAATTTAGTCCGCTGACAATATTTTTCACAACTTTATCAAAGCAGTGTCAGGAAAAGCGGCACCAGGCCAATGTTGCATAGAAAATTTCTAATAGATCTTTTAAAGTGATTTTAAGTAATTGCAAAATGACCACCAGGTTCCTTTTTGTCCCCCTTGTTTTCTGCTTTTAAAAGAATCGCTAAGAAATTGCTATTGGCTCAAATTAAAGCCAACCTGTCTTCGGATGAGGACATTTCTTCTGACGGGGAACCTCAGGAGGATAAATGTGAACCAGACGGCAAAGCAGGACCAAGTCAATTCGATGAGGATGATGCAACAAGTCAACTCAGTAAGTCACTCCGCTTTAAGAAGAAATAAAACTAGTTCTAGTCCTGATTTAGCAGCAAGCATAAAGCTTCCTTTCGGCGCAGCTCGTGTTTTTCGGTAAAAAATCAGGTAGATGTGATGGTAGAAAATATTTTTGTGCAGGAGAAGACCTGGTTTCAGAGTCATCAGATGGCATGCTTGATGAACCAAAGGCCAGGCACCATCTTCTCCGCCACAAACTCGCGTTAGATGAGGGAGCTTCCAGGGACCAGGCAGAAGCTGAGGGGGAAGTAGGGATGCAGAAGAGCAGACAACGAACCAGGAGAAGGCGTCTATATTGTAAGCGGCACATTGCACTAATGGGTTGAGGAGGAATGCGAAGCATGCTCTTGATGTTTTTATCTCCTCTCAAGCCCTTAGTGAAACTTGTAGCGAAGAGATGGATATGAGCGAGGAGCTGAGTGAGTCCGAGGGTGAGGCTGCTGAAGATGGGCTCCAGAGGTACATTTCCTTTTTACTGTCGTCTCTGTGGGGAAAATGTATTTAGATGAAATAAAAAAAAAAAAAAAATAT
>JAVLVB010000078.1:1750063-1768792 GCA_032876305.1 Orestias chungarensis | reverse complement strand
GTTTAGCATGCTCATAGTGTAAGGTTATGGGAGTAGCCTGCTTGAGTGTGTCATCAGAAAATAGGCACGGTAAAATAAATTTGTATAAAAAAAAAGGTTTTTAATCAACCAAGAGGATTGCAGTTAAAGTTTTTGCAGACGCTGTTTATATAACATTATTTTAAAATACAAATAAAACTGAATTTCACATTTTTAACAGTGCATCATTTTTAAATCTAAGGAAGAAACAATAAAACTGTACCAATAAAAAAATATTGGTACCTTTTTGTTGGTATACATGCAGAAGAGGAAACACAAGCTTAATTATTTTGTCTTTACTTGCACCAGAAACGACCAAGAAGATGAAGAAACAACCTTTGGTTTTGAACAGAAGCAGCCAGTGCCGCCTTGCATTTTGTTGTCCGACTCCAGTATTGAGAAGGTAGAAGCTCGTTTCATGTGAATTATTTTTATCATTTACTTGGGGTCACATTTTTTTTTTTTACATTGTTTATGTTTTTTTCTTTTCTTTCCGTTAATCTGAACAGAGCGACGAAGAGGGCGAATATGAGGACAACAGCGAAAGCAAAGGCACCCCAAAAGGCCGAAAAAAGATCCGCAAAATTATTGACGACGACGAACTCCGTGCTGAGACTCAGGAAGCCCTCAAAGAGGAGGAAGACAGACGCAAGCGTCTGGCCGATCGAGTACAGCAGATGGAGGACTGGAGAGAGGTACAACAGAAAAGAAAATAAGCTTTACTTTGGAAATGAATATTTGTAGTTGCAGCTGTACACGGTTCAGATGCATTGGTTGACAAATGAAGGCGTTTACATGCATTTAGCTGGTTGTTTTAACAAATGTGCTAATTGTGATTGTTTACCAGATAACTATAATCCCAGATGAGCTGTCTCAAGTAGAGTCTCCTGTCACCACCAAGCTGGTGCTGGACCAGGATGAACAGACCAAGATGCCTCTGGTTCAGGTGCACAGGAACCTGGTGACCAGCCTGAAACCTCACCAAGTGGACGGTTAGTTCGGGCTCATCCCCCACATCCTTGTGACGCCGGTGGCTAAACAAGTAGAAATATATTTTTTTATGTCAGTTTTTCATCCAAATCACCTCTGAAAGTTTCAGAACACTAATCTTCAAGGATTGAAGTTTGATTGATGCTCTAATTGACTGGAGATGAACCTTTATGTTTCTCTGCAGGAACGTCAATAAAACACAGCTGGAAAGTTTCTTACAAGGTTTGTTTTTTAATTCTCTACTAGGTGTCCAGTTTATTTGGGACAGTTGCTGTGAGTCTGTAAAGAAGGCGAACTCTTCTCCCGGCTCGGGGTGCATCCTGGCACACTGCATGGGTTTGGGAAAGTCTTTACAGGTAAAAAGCAACAAAACACGCCTGCCTTAATAACTCAGTAATAACCTGCTTAGACTCTTCCAAGTCAAATAGAACGAAACATCTTAAACTCACAATATTGCTGTTAAAAAATAAATAAATAAAAAACCCTATCCCTGAACTACATCCTATTTCTCTTCTCCAGGTGGTGGCGTTCCTTCACACAGTGCTTCACTCGTCAACCCTGAAATTCAGAACAGCTTTGGTTGTTTGTCCACTTAATACAATCCTCAACTGGATCAGCGAGTTTAAGAAATGGCAATGCAACCTGGGAGAAGATAAAGTCAAAGTATTACAAATAAAAATTTAAATGTTTTTTGATTGTCATATGCTGGGATGATACAAACTCAAGCATTGGTTCCAGGTTTCAGAGCTGGCTACTCTAAAGCATCATTGGGAACGTCAAAGAGCTCTGCAGAGGTGGCAGAGTGACGGAGGTGTGATGATCATGGGCTACGAGATGTACCGCATCCTTGTTCAAAACTTTACAGCCGTGAACGAGGAGTGGAAGAAGGCGTTGAAGCGCGCATTGGTGGATCCAGGTTCAGACAGTAGAACGGGCGCAGCTTCCAAGGGAGTCCTCCGGTTATACGTCCCGTTTCATTATCAAATCTTTCTTTTAAAGGTCCGGACTTTGTGATTTGCGACGAGGGTCACGTTCTTCGTAACGAAGCCTCAAGGATCTCCGAAGCCATGAATGCCATCAAAACCCAAAGGAGAGTGGTGCTGACGGGCACACCGCTTCAAAACAACCTGGTCGAGTGTAGGTCCAATCCCAACAGCTACTTAGTCTAACTTGGATTTTATGTAGTTGAAGTGTATCACTTGGAGACCAGATTTGTTTAGTTTTTTACCTGGTGCTCTATTGTGTTTAAGTTGCTCTGGGATTGTTGAGCAGGTTTCCTTTAACATGGCTGAATGTTTTAATATCCTTCTTCATCGTCAACATTGTCTCAGTGTGCTCACTAATTCAACTCTGGACAATGTTTTTTTGTCAAAAAAACAACTTTACCCAGTCCTCTGTAGTCCAGTTGTGGTAAAAAATCTTGATCACACTAAAGGTTTTGTCAAGATTTGTTCTCAGCAAATCAACCTCTTATTTAAAGATTATGTAAATGCTTGATGGATGGGAAGCAAGGATGACCGTACCTTTGCCTGTAGGTAGCCATGGTTGACCAAAGAAGAGGGATTTAAAGCACAACTCCCTTATAAAGCAATCCCTCTTATGTGGCTGTTGAGGGACAAGGTTAAACTAATGCTATAACTGCATATTAGGTTTCGTGTTTACTTTTTAATAGCTTTTATTAACGTATAAAATCTGCTGATTTCCATCGCAGGTCTTAAACTTTTCACCAAATGTTGTAGATCCTATTTTAAATCAAATCAACATTTTGTGAGCAAGAGCATGTGTGAGTTTTGAGTGTGTAACATTTCGGTGAACTGCGTTTTTCTCCCTGCAGACCACTGCATGGTGACTTTCATCAAGAAGAATCTCCTGGGTTCACTGAGAGAGTTCAGAAACCGCTTTATCAACCCCATTCAGAACGGCCAGTGCGCCGACTCCACGCCGAGGGACGTGCGTGTCATGAAGAACCGCGCCCATGTTCTGCATGAGGTCTTGGCTGGATGTGTGCAGGTGAATCGAAAGAACAGTGGATGGTTGTGGCATTCTTAAATTGTAATTTTTTAATCTCTTGAGTCCATTTTCTGTCCCCTAGAGAAGAGATTACTTGGAGCTGACAAAGTTTCTGCCTCCCAAACATGAGTATGTGTTGTTGGTGAGGATCTCCCCACTGCAGTATAAACTGTACCGCTACTACCTCGACCATGTCGCCGGTAAGGACGTGTTTTGTAATTTACTCACTTGCAGATGTAGATGTTTAGCCGGGATCACAATGATGGACAGATACGTTTTTTTAGTGTCAGGTGAGGGCTCCAAAACCAGCAGGACAAAACTGAAAACTGGCGCCAACCTCTTTAAGGACTTTCAGGTCCTGAGCCGAATTTGGACTCATCCATGGTGTCTTCACCTCAGCAACCTCAACAAGAAAAACAGCAAGGTAGGGGAATCCTATCGTACGCACATCCAACACCTCCCCTGTTTATCCTGACAAACTCATGTTTATTTAATCGCAGAGAAGTGTTCATAAGCCGAATGTGGTTAAGACGACAGCTCAGGCGGTAAATGTGGAGACAATTGTGGCCGGGAGGTAAATTGCTATACTTTAATGGTTTCTTAATACTGTCACGCGTTCAGCCTATGATATTACCCAAATAAAAAATTCTCTTCACCCTTTCTTTGTCACTGTTGCAGTGAACTGAAAGAGAACAAAGGAAAACAGCTGAATGACAATGGAACTGTTACCACATCTGCTGATGTACCGCAAATGACCCGAGTAGTAGAAGGTACGGCAGCCGCATGTCACTGTACCCTGACCCTAAAGCTTATGAAAAGTGTGCAATCCTCTCCTGTTTCTCATGTTCTTTGTAGGCGAGAAAGCCGCCAGCAGCTCAAGGTCCCGGAGTCCCGTCCAAGCCTGGTACAAGCATCTGCTCTCTGAAAGTGACGCCAGGGTCATGGAGCTTTCAGGGAAAATGGTTCTTTTGTTCGAAATCCTACGAATGGCCGAAGAACTGGATGATAAAGTGTACGTGTCTTTTCTTACCCTTTGAACTTTCCCACTTTTTTTTTCCTCTTATAGCAGACTAAACTCTCAATGTGATATTCACTGCTTGGCAAATTGTTTTGCTTTAAGCGTCTCGAAAACTAAGCTTTGTTCCTGGTCTTTATCGTTTATCCTCAAATCTAAATGGAATTAAACACGAGTGCACTCTATTTTATAATAAAAATTTTATAGTGTTGTTTTAGTAAAGGAAGCTGAATACAATTTTCCACCCCTCGAACAATGCCTCCAATCCCTCCAACAGTATATTTAATCTGTTTTGCCACTTTTCTGATATCCAACCAAACCCAATTTTGTGTTCCTAGGCTGGTGTTTAGTCAGTCCCTGATCTCACTGAACCTGATTGAGGATTTTCTCGCTGCTTCACACCAGGCCAGAGAGCCGTTAACGTCCCTCAAAGGTGAGAAAGAAAGACACGTTTATCCAGGTGTTGTTCCTTATTGGTTGTTGAGTTTGTATTGTAGTGTTTTCTTTAATAATCAGAGGGCAGATGGATTAGAAACGTGGACTACTATCGCCTCGATGGCTCCACTAGTGCTTCAATGAGGAAGAAATGGGCGGATGAGTTCAATAACACTCACAACTACCGGTACTCTTTGTTCCTTGTTGTTGCAGTATTGTTAAAAGCGTAATCTTCTACCGTTTATTAAAGTTGTTTTTTTTTCCCTTCATGATTTCAGTGCCAGATTGTTCCTGATTTCAACGAGAGCCGGCTCGCTTGGGATCAACCTTGTGGCCGCTAACAGGGTCGTCATGTTCGATGCGTCCTGGAATCCCTCGTACGACATACAGAGCATTTACAGGGTGTTTCGTTTTGGTCAGCTTAAGCAGGTGTTTGTGTACCGCTTGTTGGCCCAGGTAAAGATGGCAGTTGAAATCAAATATGTTGTCAAGTATCTTTGGTCAAGTAACTGAGATAAAATGGTGTTTGGATCTCGCCAGGGAACCATGGAGGAGAAGATCTACGATCGTCAAGTAACCAAGCAGTCTCTGTTCCTTCGAGTCGTAGATCGTCAACAGATTGAGAGGCACTTCACTCTTTTTGAGCTGACCGAACTCTACACGTTCGAGCCGGACCTGCTCGACGATCTGAACTCTAAGAAAAGCAAAAGACCGACGCCGATTCTGCCAAAGGTGGCTTTTCCATCTCTGCACGGTCACAAACGGGTCAGGATTTGTTCACCACATACTATGTGTTTAATTCTCAGGACAGCATCCTAGCACGGCTCTTAAAATCGTGTAAAGACTGGATAGTGTCTTGCCATGAGCATGAATCCCTTCTGGACCACAAGCAAGACGAGGAGCTCAGTGAAGCAGAGCGCAAAGCCGCGTGGGCTGAGTATGAAGCCGAGGTAATGGGTTAACATCTAAAACGTTTATATCAAGACAGAGTTTATGTTTTACTGTTTATACCTTCTGTGTTTAAATGTTTACCCCTTATTCTCCAGTCAAACACAGCCATGTCAAGCCGGGAGATATGGCAGAAGAAGACCGACGAGGAGCTTCTGGTATTTAAAGATTTTGAAATTCTCTAAGAGTCGATACGACCTTTTGTTTTTGAGTCTACACACAATTTTTTTTTTACATCTTTGCAGGAGCTACTCAACAAAAGCAAAGCAAATATATCAGTGGCTTTCCAGACCCTGCAGAAGTTGACAGGTCAGTCCATTCGGGACTACGTGTTACAACTGGTAAGGGAACACATGTTGGATGTTTTTCTATTGACTTCCTCACGTGATCTGCTGAGGTCCTCAGTTGAACAGCAAGCAGGAGGGGCTGCGATCTCTGCACATGCGTAACAGCTATAAAAAAAAATACATTAGGGGAACAACTAACTGATAGTTTCCAGTTTTGGTGTGGTCCTTGTGTGCCACCCTTTTTCAAGAAGCTTATAACACTAATTTGTTGGGAATACATTGGGATAGAGTGTGTTATCCAAAGATTTTCAGGATACACCCAGCAAAAAAACAAACCAGAAAAACTTCTTAATCATTTTGATCCAGATGTAAAAAAAAACACACTTATTCCTTACTTTTACAGACTGCATAGAAAGCTGATATTAGGATCTGCTCCTTATGTCGGCAAAATACAGGATTTACAAACAAACTTTGTTTTGTAGATGAAAAATAGAGATTTATAACTAATTAGATTTTCCAGTTATATAAAATAAAGTACCGTTAGGATGGTGTGTTCAGTGTGCTTATTGCTCAATGTTAGTTCACCATCAAGCATAACTTCTTGAATGAAGTAGGAACAATAAAAGCGGACAAAGTTTTGAATATTCATCGACTTCAGTGTTTTTTTGCTCCCCCAGCGCCAGCAGTACCCGCTTATACCCGAGGGAGAGCTGCAGGTCAAAGCTGAGCTTTCGAAACAGTCTGATGTGAACAGAAGGGACCAAATACAGGCATTTTACCAAGGCTTTATTGCACATCACCAGTCAGTAAGTCACTCAAAACGGGAGGGAAGGATCATATTGGTACAGATTTGAATAGCCACTCACTGTCTCATCCCCACATCTTATTTTTCTAGCTCATACTTCAGATTCGGGCAATATTGAACAGCCGACGAACTATTGAGAGTCCCTCTACTCTGAACACTTCAAACCAGCCTGGGCAGACGTGAGCCAGGAATCTAAGCCTTAACATCGAGAACCTTTTCTAATTTCTAATCACATTGCTTAATCTATATGTACTCTTAACGAAACAGGGGGATCATTCACACTTAGTTTTTATGCTGCATATCAGTGTGGTGATTTTTTGTTTAACTAATGGTTACATTTTTTCCCCCCAACATTTTTATTGGTCTTTCAACTATATTTCCAATAATATAAAGGACATAAGTGTGCTCTCATATAAAAAGAAAAGTTCAGTGTAGTTAAATTATTGTCCAATGTTCAACTTGTCTTTCCTTTTAAGAGCTTTACAAATGTAACTGGAATGACTAAAGTAGTTTCTTGTATTTTCAGAAAAATTTAAGTGCCTTTAAAAAACGTATGTAAATTTTACAGTGGGATAAATTCTTTGCTTTTCTTCTGAATTAAACTAGCACTTTTGCATCGATGACAATGATTGTAGCAGAGGAATAAAAAAGTAAATTACTGTCAGAAGATGCCGAAGGTTTCTCTTGGAAGTTGGTAAAGTCCTCACGACACAGACGAACCGTGTTCTGCATTTATTACTCACAGAAGCAAAGCTGTGCCATTAGAAAATCTGTTTTTACTCAAATGTTATATTTCTTAGAATCCTTATGAAGTACAAAAGGTAGACAGGAAAAAGCAACAGTCAAGTATATGCACACAATTTGGTTAAAAAAAACTACATAAAAGGGGCATTTAAACAGCTTTCAAATCAGCATTTATACAAGTTTTATGTCAATAGTAATGCACATGTGGATCAGCTATACTGGTAAAATGCACTGGGAACCTTCCGGTTCAAATATGAGAAACAAACAAAAAACAAAACTGTTTTGGCAGGAACCACATTTTAACGTACGTTTTTGGCAACATGCAAATCAGCTTTGTAAGTGCCCTGGGGAGGCTATCCCAGCATGCACTGGGGGAAATGACAAAAGTTTAACATGAGGGTTTTTCTACTTACTGTTTTATAGTGAGGACAAAAATACACCAACAAGAAAACAAAGTCACTGATTTTGTCGGGATGATGTGGTTATCTTCCCGCGGCTTTACTGAGGATGGATGAAAAATTGTAAACATGAAAGTTCTTTTAACTTTGCACCATCAAGATATCATAATGGTTAAAACAAACAACAATTAAAACATACTGACAAATTCTGCAAAAAATGTACAAATTTGGCGATCTTAAAAATAACCATATAGTTTCAGTCCTAAAATTAGTTAAGAATTTAATTTAGGACGTAAAAAATAAAGTACTGTCCACACACAAATGTTTCAATAAGTGACGCTCGCTGATTCCTGCAGTCATGGAGATCATCTTCAGAGGGAGCTTTGGTCTCTCGCTGGAACACGCAACAAACAAGACGCGTTCCTCGTCTGCTTCACATGCGGCTCCAGCAGCCGTCTAATGTCCCGTGTCCAGGTCTCTCATGTATTCCTGAAGTGCCTGCAGCCTGGCATCAATCTCTGACAGCTCAGCTCCTGTGTCTATGGAGCTCGCTGTGGTTTGATCATCAAATGTTGGTTACCTGTATTGCTGATATCAGCTACAATTTGAATATAAAAACATAAATTAGTTTACCTTTGTCTTTTATTCTGTGTGTTGGGGTGCTACATAACGGCTTTCTGGTTGAAAGGCCTCGAGACTGAAAGAGAAATTCCTCGTTACAGGCTAAACTAATAAAAACCATTTATTTTAACTTTAAAGATGAAGAACATACTTACCATATTCGGTCCATTGTATGTCTGTTTTATTCCCCTACAACAAAAATTAGGTATTAATAAAATTTAGACACTTTTCTGCAGAATCCTTTCCAATGTAATCTCAGTACCTATAACTAGTTTTGGTCATTTCATCCTTATCTGCTAATGAGCTCTCAGAGGAGTTTCTGCTGCCTCTCCGCTCCATCGACAGACTCCTGCCTCTGCTGCCGGAGCGGCCCGCCTGGGGATAAGCCTCTCTGGACCGGGAGCGGCCTCGCTCAAGGAGGATGGGGGAGGAAAGTATTTCCCTTCGCACCTTCCGTTGCCTGACAATACGAGGAAAAAAAACAACTGTTGGGAAATTTACCTGCTGCATAAAATGCAAAAGTGCAATAAAAGGAATATTTATAGAACCTGACTTTTTGAATTCTGCCTCCTTCTGCCTGCGCTGCCTGTCCTGGATGTAGGCAGTCGGGTCAAAGCGAGAACCTGCGAGAGCAAGGTGTTGGCATAACAGTTTCAGTTTGTTTACTGGGGTTCACTAATCTAACAATGCAAATTATTTACTTGCTTGTGTTAGAAGATGCAAATAAACTGGTTCATCTAAATTCAGTACGAAGTCAATAATGAGCATTACAGACCTGTGGGTGAAGGCGATGGCCTTGGTATGTGAGGACGTGGTCCTGATGAATTGGATCTTCTTCCCCTCTCCCCTGACCTCAGTCTTCTGTCCTCCATTCGTTCTCTGGACCCAGAGCGAGCCCTGGCGGCCCCGTATCCAGAACTCCTCTCGCGTGACAGAGAGCGATAGATCTCCCCGTCAAGTTGCGAGCCGATGCGACCCGAAACAGGAGTCACTCTGCTGTGGAAGCGCAGACAACATTCCTCAGTCAGTGAATCCTCACGCTGAAGGTTTCTTTCCCGTAATGAATGTAAATGACTGATTGAAAGAGAAAGAAAGTAAAGATATAGTACACGCTTAGATTGTCTAACCCTCTCCGGAGTAACACCAGCTCACTCGTGAGACTCTTGACCCGAACACGGAGAGCACACTCCGATGCTCTCAGCTCCTCCAGCTAGAAACAGGAGGACAATTAAAACCAGCAGAGGGATAGCTTAAACATGGGTGATCCTGCTCAGTGAACTTTCACCTGCTCCATTAGGAGTCGCTGTTCCTGGCACCTTTTGCTGGTCGAGCGTTGACTCTTTGCCCTTTCCTTGATTAGCTGCTCCTCCATCGTCCGCACCATATTTCTGATCCTCCAGTCTTCTCTACCCAGCACGGAACCACTCCCACTCATTTGCAGCCTCTCCAGAGCCTTGGCCATCGCTTCCTTCTCTTCTTTTACTGCAACGAGCCTTCAGGGGAAAAACAACAACAACCAAAAGGCTGCAGATTTTAGGCTTGTTTTTTTTACTTGACAGAGAGACTAAACCTACTCTTGTCGCAGTCGGTGCATTTCCAGATCTGAAGATTTGTTGCCTCCGCGGCAGGTGAGAGCGCTGATCTCAGCTCTGAGGGCTCGGATCTCCTTCTGCAGGGTTGCTGGGTCAGGCTTTCCCACATAGGGCAGTGGTAATGGGTAGTGTATCCTAACAATACAACATGCAATGTTTATAAGTAAAATCTAGGTCGTGACAACAACTTTCTGCCACAAAGAGATTCAAACCTGTCAAACTCCACAGTGTAAATGAGGATGAGATATCTTTTGGCTGTGAGAGCCGACTGCTGCTGATTGCCACGAGGACCACTGACCACACCTGCTTTCCTGTTGCGTAATAACTCCAGGTCAGCATAGGTCAAAAGGTCAATGGTGACAGAATCACTCGTCTGAGGAGAGAAATTGTAGTTGGACGAAAAGAGATCACCTTGTTGTTGTTTCCCAACCGACAAATCTCAATAAAAAAAAAGTGGACACAGCATTAGCCAGTTACGAGTACCAAGTCTACCATGTTTATTGTCACATCTATGTGGTTTTAAGTTCTTTAATGAAATGTTCCAACAGTTTTGTCTGGCTGTAGGAAACAGAGTAACATGGTGGCTATTAATGTTGCTACATAATGCCAGTCAACTGCAAAAAAAATGTAACAAAATTGCAGTCAACTGTGGAGACGAACAATGTTCCTTTAATTAAGCAAACATTTAAAATTTGAGCCAGCTAATACAGACCTGTTAAACGGTAATGTTTCAACTTCTTACAGCATTAAATTTTTTTTTTAAAGAGTCTACAATAACTAGCAAATATTAACTCACATAAATCACAAATATAAAGATGCATTTAGGTACGCTGTGTGGAGTTTAGCTAAATTAAGCATATTTAGATTAAAACCTTGACCACTAGATGGTAACAAAGAGCTTCCAATGTATTCCTTTTTCACGTTTTGATCGACGTTAGTCTGAGGACACTTAAAGCTCAGTTGGAAACCTTTTTGTTTAAACAGAATTGTTCGTTTTTTATTTATATGATGAATGATTTCAACTGGATTTTTGTTGAACGGACTTAAGCCACCAGAATCAAAGGATTTTCTTTTACTATTACCATTCTCTTAATTTTCTTAAGAGTCGTAATTATCAGAGAAGATCAATTTGTCTTTAAAAGTCTGTATTCATTTCTTAACCTTTCAGTGATATTCATATTTCCTTCCACGCCACAAAAAAAAACAGATAGCTCGACACGACTGAGCATTTCTCGCTCAACTGGAAATGACCCTCTTTATCAGCCAGTACTGCCCCAAGCAAACCTGTCCGTTTCTATTTTTCCACTGTTAGTATTCAAGCATTTGGGAATATATATATATATATATATAAAAAATACAGTACTGCACCTTTCTCACAGCAGATTCCAACATGCTACAGAAAATGGGAAACTGCTTGAAGTTGCCAGTTTTGCGAGTGAGATCTTCAATATCTAAGGGACGGGAAAATTATATATATATATATATATATATATATATATATATATATAGATAGATAGATATTAGCATATTTACAATACATGCTTAACATTACATTTATCGTTTAAATATGCCACTTACATGCAGGATCAAACTCCCCCCTCCACTGGTCCGCCGTCACAGAGTCTGAGATTTCCACTATTAGCAAATTCTTATCCAATTCTACCTTCACAGAAAACTCCACTCCTCGAAACTCGATGTCCTCCATCAACTCTGAGCCGTCCTCCATCTCTCGGGCCCTGAACTGGACAGAATAAGTCAAATCCATTGTGAATAAACATGTATTATTCACACATTACACTAATTAGAAACGACTGATAAAATAGAACTGGATTTGGTTTAACTTAAAAGCATTACTGGAGTTTATTTAGCATAATAGTTTAAACAAAAGCAACCTGAACAAGTGTTTAGAGGGTGATAATAATCCTAAAGTAAGGACTTCATAACAAGATGGTAAAAATCATGGTAAATGTATATTTCACTTACTATTGCGCAGACTCCTCAGTTTTCACTATTCCTCTTTTTTTTCCCTTTAGCTTTATAAACCAATTGTTCATTTTATAAAATAGAAAATTGCTGAACATTCACAATAAAGACAAAATGAAATGTGAATATAAATGCACAGTATAATAAGGGCCGTTTTTAATGATTAGGGACTAAAGTAAACGAAAACGAAGGAAGAAACCAGGTTTGCATCAACTAGTCAAACAAGTCACAGAAGAACTTACATCAGGCCTTACTTACATGTTCACGATTCAACAAGGAGCAAAATTAATGACACAATGCTAAATTTTCCTATGACTATATCCATCATTATTAACACCACTTTATCTTGATTGTTTCCCATTTTCCTTGATCACTATGTTTAGCATCTCAGCCAAAACAAATATACATTAATTGCAGCATTTAAGAGAGGAGTTTTTATCATAAAAGTTCCCATAGAGTATTTGTATGCTAAATCAATTTACATGTTTTTATGAATGTAGCCTAATTGTCCTTTGTGACTGCAATATTGGCAACTTTGACAATGAAGGTTTTTGTTATAGACAGAGTCATATCTACCCATGTATTTTTAGTTTTCTGTTATATATATACACCACAAGGGGCAGTAGTGAGCAGAATACTTGCAATTTGTGTTACAAAAATAAAACAAATTGTTGTTTTTTTACATATAACGTGAGACAATCAGTTTACCACAAAAATTACTATCTTGTTAAGGAAGCTATGAGCTGCATCCCCAGTGAGGCGTTCAGGTCTTTCCTCTCGAATCTTGCGCTTTACTCCACTTTCACCCATCAGTGAGTCTGTAAACATGTTTTCTTTAACAGCTAAATTAACCAAACAGAACCAGATTTTTATAGTTTATAGAAGACAATGACTTACTTTTAGACCAGACTCCGTGACCCTGATAATACACAGCTGAAATGTAAATGTGTTCATCCTCCCCTGATTAGCGCTCAGTTAGCGGTTGTCATGTTAACTGACCAACGTTAGCTAAACAAAGCTAGCTTGGACTTCAATAAGAAGCCAGCGCTGTTTTAAATCTTTCTTTTATTTGTATTTTTGCGGCATTTAGGTTTAGAAGCGACTCCTCCGGGTTACGCAGCTGTGCACAGATCGAAAACACGGCAACTAAACAACCGTATCATTAACGTTACCTTGGGTTGCAGTGATTATCTTGAACCTGTCCGCCTCTCAAACATCGTTAGTGGGAGAAAAAAGCCGTGGAGAGGAGCGAAGAGAAACCTGAAGGCGATAGACTGAGGATGCTCTCTGTTCTCCGGCAGGTTGTAGTCCATAGGTGAAGCACAGCTGTGAGCACAGCGGCTATGGGCTCAACAACCGGGAACGGTTGAATTCTTCTTCTTTGGACTGTCGCGCTTCCTCTGCCTGCCTCTGACCGAGGCGCGGTGCTCATTAGGTGCAGTGCTGACCTCTAGAGGCGACAAGGTGACACTGCGCCGACACGACCAACAACAAGAATACAGGATCATAAACAACAGAGAAAAATGGAGGAATTCAAACTCCTTAAATAAAATCTGGACATTTTCACATTATACAATGTGTTTTTTTCTACTAAAATTGCTGCTGTAAAATGTAGAAGTGCTTAAACAGAGAAGCGATATGCTTCTATTTGGATTAACTTAAATTCCCCTTCAAAACAACCAGCCAAATGTAGGAAATAATAATTTACTTTAAATATAACTATACACGTTTCCAATGTACAAGGAGAAGATTGAAGTGTAAGGAGAAGAATTCAATTAGTTAGAGAGAATATTTGTGGATAATGACATTATATATGACCTGTCCAGGGTGTACACCTGTCTCTCGCCCGTTTTAAGCTGGAGATAGGCACCAGCAGACCCACCCGACCACGAGGGCATGATTGCAATCAAAAAGAATAACATTGCTTGTATGGTAAAGCAGAGTTTACCATACTTGAATGCGGCAAGTCAGTGACTCGACGCAATCTGCAGGGTTTCCTTAGACTGGAGACCTTTTAACCTGATTTGTTTATCATTTATTTATGTTTATAACAAAATCAGGCTGTAGCTAATACACATCACTAGTCAAGCATACATGTGATCACCTTTTTCTGACAGCCAAAAATTGGCCTTACTAAAGTTACCTCGTTCAGCATTTCTATAAAACTTTTCTGTTTTAAGTGATATTTGTTGATTATTGAACAATTCAGTTCAGTTTCTACCTGTGCACATCATTCAGATTTTAACCCAGATTAATTAAAAGCTTACAAGATTCCCTCAAAATCTCAGAGTTAGCTGTTAAACTTAGCTCTGAGTTTGAAGATTTGAATCGCCCCACTCCCAGTTGACTGGAGAATTAAATAAGTTATGAATTTTTTTTAATTTTATTGCAGCTGACCTTTGTTTTCCATGCTCAACTTCTTGTGCTGCCCCTTGAAATGTTATGCATGATAACCAAAACATAAACATCGCGGTACAAGAGGTGGATATGGTAAAAAATGGGTTCTACGGATGTCAAATACAGTAAAAAGTAATGAAATTTCAAAGACAAACTATTACTTTAAGACAAATTATATTTCCTGAATAACTGCATAACTCCAGCACTGGTTTAAAACGACATGGTGTGGTTGAAAGAATTTTGTCAGGGAAAATCAAACTACCCTAAAATAACACAACTTGTAAAGGAACTTGTTAAACATTATTACATCAAATTTATCCAACACTTGTGTTTAGCAATATTACATATTCTATTAATCCTAGTTTTGAAAAACGGACCAAATTGTTCCACTTGAAATTAAAAGGATTCAGGTTTGTTTTCAGCAAGGTTTTTATAGTAAGATATCCCAGTTTGTAGATGTTAGGGAGTTAGTTTCCCAGTTTCTTTACTTTGATCTTATGTTCTCATCATCTAGCTATCGACTTAACATTGGCATAATTGTTAAAAATAAATTTCCTTCTTAAATGTAATGGTGTTTAAAGTAAAAATGTATGTTTTAACAAGACCAAATGCACTGTAAACCCGAATAAGTAAGCAGAACTTTAAAAAAGTAAGGCAATCAATTCCCTCACGTTTTTTGTTCATAAACTAAAACATTTGAGTACATCATTGCATATATATTTTGAGTTCAAGTTAAGCCTACTTTTAAATTGTCATTAAATCAGATTTACTAATTAAACCAACTTAAAAATGTTATTTTCTGCTACTCAGAATATTTTATTCATCTGTCTCATTGCAATAAACTCTCTAAACAAAGGATGAAAAGTCGAGATATTTATGTTTCAAGAACTTAACATTTATTAGTTTCTCCAATCAATATTTTAATTATCTACAACTCGAAAACCTGTTACAGCTCAAAATAATTTACTGCCAAACGTACAATATTTCTGAGTATGTTGTATCTACTCGCTGTTCAATGTCATTTCTATCATCAACAAACACTCTCGACTGGATCCTGGTAAAAACAAAAAACATAAAATTAAAAGTGTACCTATATTTTTTTGTATTCAGATGTTTAGTAGAAACAAGCCTTTAAGCAAACAAATATCTGAAAAAAAAAAAAATTAAAAACACAAATAAATAAATAAACCAACAATTAACAAGTTTACTTCCAGCCATTTTATGTCCCAAATAGGTTATAAACAGTTAATACAACATTACCAGGGGTGCATAAGCAAGTCTTGGGTCCTGAAGACAAATTTGACTTTAGAAAGATTTGCCTACTCCTGCCCCTTTCAGCACAAAATGAAAAAAACTAAAATAATATTGTTAAATTCAGTTTAAAAACTAAAACATTTAAGACAACAAATAGAAAGACAATGTCCTATTTTGCTGAAAACCCTTGTGGAATATGCTCTAACAGAGTGAGCCATCAGAACCCACCACTCCTTTTTAGATCTTGAGTTCGACTCACAACATAACATCATTTTTAAACGTCTGCAGTTTAGGTAAAGGTTTAGAGTCATCAAGACCAAGCAAGATTTTTTGCGTGAACTCAAAAGTGTTTGTCAGTCTTTGGGATATCAGAGATGTAGTGTGTAGATTAGGTTGAAGATTACCACAAAGGCATCAGCAACCCTGGGGAGATTGGCGACCACATGACCCTCTAGGATGACAAGAAACTCTTGCTGAGTGGTAGTGAAGTGGGCTTGTGGAATCATCACTGACGGTTGTAAGGAGGACTACTAATGCATTCCCAGGTCTGGCTCATCCTTAAAAATTGAAAGGGAGATCATACTTATTACATTTACAGAAACTGGCTGCGGCAATTTTGATGACAGTGGGACGTCACATAGATAACAATAACACACAAGTCTGAAAAACTCCTGTTCATTCTGCTGTGTTGTACTCTAGTTGCTGAGAAAGTGAAATGACTTTTATGTTTTGCGCAGGCTAATGACACCCCACTTGATTTTCTTTGCAATTTATTTTTTTGATGCCTTAATGGGCTCAAAATTACAATTCACAGTTAGAAACCTTGCCAGAGATTTGTAGTTGAAGCACTGGTACATATACAGACATTCCAGTGTGTTGAAAATAGAATGAAAATATGAATTTGTTACTTAACACAAATGTTCTGAAAAATCCAGAGACTTCCTCGCATAGATACACAGGAAGGGCATGAAGAATAGTGGTACACCATGTGTGGACATCATGTAATTCCTAAAAGGATTAAAATAGAGACAAGTTTACTAATCAAATCCAATGTCAAACGGCCCCAAGTAATTATAAATGAATTAATTACCAATATCTGCTGACTGGTGCACTTGTGGATTTCAAAAGTTTATATGAAGCATCAAACTCCCAACATTACACTAAGACTGTACCTGTGAAATGTTTATTTACCTGTGTATCATGAACTTTGAACATTTCTGCATAAGCATCTGCAGTCTTTCCAGTTTTGGAAGCTTTCTGTCTAAATAATGTCAGACGATGAGTGAGGCGATCAAGGTCAGCTAGTTAGTTATCTGTTGCATGTACCTGCATTGAGCAAAGGACAGTAACAGCAATTATTTATTTCATGATGAATGAAATTAGGCAATACTACATACAATGTGGCAGGCAGTAACAAATATACAAACAGAAAAAAACAAAAGTTATCTAAATTAATTAATTTATTAAATTTGTTTAGCAAGGATAAAAACAGAATAAAGCGTTTAATACTCTTACCTCAGACTGCATATCAAGAGCCTTGAAAACAAAAATAAACGTTTAGAAACGTGTGTGAATGTGTGTGTGTGTGTCTGATGTTTAATATATAAAAATATATTTGATGCAATTAAATGTTCTTAAATTGTCCCTAAATTTATTTATTTATTTTTTCTTTCAATATAAGATAAAAATTCCTGTTTGATCTAAAAAGATTTCAGTAACTGTAAAATGTTCATATTATTCAAACATTTCAAGTTAGTCAACTCAAAAAGATGGAAATTGCTCCTGGCACTCAACATCTTTAAGTAAGTACAACATTTAAGAAAATTTTAAGTTCACACTACTTAACACTATTACTTTATTTTGAACATTCGGGTTCTACAGTGTGGTATGAAATGATTGCGAACTTTTGTGCCATTGTGTATTCTGTACAATAGAGTTATTATAATGTTTTATATTGAAAGGCGTCTACAAACATATCAAATGATCTTTCATGTTTCCTCTAATCTAGTATTTGTGATAATCACACCTTGTCAAACTACCACTGAAACAAAAACAGGTACAGTCTGCAGCCTCCCTTTTACTGACACAAACGTTTGACAAAGTCTGTAAGACTGGGATATTTTTTATTAACTTATCTGTGCCTGTGTTTTTGCTACTATTGCTGAAATAGAATGACTACAGTGGCATATACTTCATTATTAATCCATCACTTGAATATATTGAAATTAATCCATGATTCTGACAAATTTAAAGTGCCTTGCAAAAGTGTTCATATGGCTTGAATTTTTCAAAATGCCATTTTTCTTTTTCTTTTTTGCACTACTGTACTATTTTTTTCTGCTGTTGTATTGTACTATTCAATCAGTACCCACCAAAGCCATAGAGGTCAACTTTATTCTGACCAGGGCATCTTCTGTGTTCTCTGGCTAACTCGTGAAAAACTCCAAACATGACTTAACGGTTGTGTTTTTTTCCCCTTGTTCTTTAATAACTTGTTTGATCTGTGATTTCCTCTAACAGATCTTATCGACTCTGCAATGTCTTGTTCTAAAAAATATTGATAAACTATATTGCAGTTTGAGATAATCTGACAAAATGTGCAAAAATTTAAGGGATATGCATATTTTTAAATGACCCAGACAGAAAGAGTTTCCAAAAGGCGACACGAATGGGTGCAAGAACCTTTGCTCATTTGCTCAGTTAATCCGCTAAAACGAAAAACTCACTGCATACATGCTTTTTTGCTTTTAAACCTGCTTGAAAATAACATTAGGCAGAGGGCAATGGCTTTCTCTATTTGAAGGCAGCGTGTCTTCCACACCTGCCAATGGTCAGTGGTCAGGGAGGGAGGGGAACCCATGCCCTTACCTGCAGCACCGGATAAGATTAAAGGAATGAACAGACAGAAAAACTGATCCTCATACTCAATACATCCTCCCACACAGTCTGCAGAAACAACAAAAAGCCACTCAGTGGAGCTGCACGCTGCATCAAGGATCTTAAAACCAGTGAGAGAGAATGTTGTTGGAGCAAATGTTTTTTTGGAGTTGTATCGACAAACCTCTTTTTCCTACAATGCTAATTGTTTTAATAATTTATATTGTCCCTGTTTAATGATAAGACAACTATTTTCTATGTAAAGTAAACAGAAGTAAGTTATTTAATTAGCAGATATATTAGCAAAGTTTTTAAATATTGGTATTGTGGTAAATGTGTAAAATCAAGAGACGGA
>JAVLVB010000078.1:1667187-1749963 GCA_032876305.1 Orestias chungarensis | reverse complement strand
CACACACACACACACACACACACACACACACACACACACACACACACAGACAGACACAATCACACACACACACAAAAATCAAGAGGCTTCTCGTCATTGTTCAGCAGACACATAGAAGGAGTGGACACCAACCAGCTGCGCTCTGGGAGCCGACTCTCAGCATCTAGGTAACATTTACAAAGAGGTTTTTTCATTTCTGCAATCGCAATGAGGTTCTAATTTAGTCCAAGTTTGTCTAATGTTTTCTCTTACATTTGTTTATATATTAAAAATAATACGAAAAATGAGTTAAATCATTTGATTTTTTTTTACAGCTACTGTTTTATTTGCATATGTTCTGCTTTGTTACAGATTTTTTTAATGAAATAATCAAGGCAGCCCTCATTGTATTTTTCCAAAAAGTTTATCTTTTAATTTCACAGAGCTCCATGTCTCATTGGCTTGGTTGAGAAACATGCAGGTAAAGTGTGTCTGATTTGGGAGCACTGGCAGGGGTGGAGGTGCATGCTTCTGCAGTGGCATCTCTGTGGGTCTGCTGTGCTCATGGCTCAGAGGAGGGTTGCAGGTAGCTGCTGCTGCTGCTGCTGCTCCCGGGTTCCCATGAACGAAGACAACGCTCGCTTCTGCCTGTTGGCTGGCCTCATCCTCTTCTACTTATTGTGCGGTGCAGCCATATTCTCAGCTTTAGAGCATCCCTTTGAAGTCCGTGCCCGACTCCTCTGGAGACAGCAGTTGGAGAACTTCACGAGACGGTACGGGGTCAACCTGGGCGCCCTGCACACCCTGCTGCGGCAGTACGAGCAGGCAAACGGAGCGGGGATCAGGGTGGACACGCTGAGACCGCGCTGGGACTTTTCTGGAGCCTTTTACTTTGTGGGAACTGTAGTCTCTACTATTGGTAAGAAACTTTCAAGTGTGAACATTTTTATTAGCAGCTTCTTAAGTGGACCACATCCTCCCATCATCTCATCTTTTAAACTTTCTTTTCCTAGGTTTTGGCATGACCACACCAGCAACCATAGCTGGGAAGATATTCCTTATCTTCTATGGTCTCATTGGCTGTGCAGCAACAATCCTCTTCTTTAACCTCTTCCTCGAAAGGATCATCACCATGTTGGCATACATAATGCGCTGGTGTCATGAGCGGCGGCTAAGGTGTGGAGGAGCGGGTGCGATATCAAGCAGAGAGGAGTCATCTGGTGAGGAGGACAGCTTGGAAGGTTGGAAACCGTCAGTCTATTACGTGATGCTGATTCTGGGACTGGCGTCCGTCCTGATTGCCTGCAGTGCCTCCACCCTGTACAGCTCAATGGAGAACTGGAGCTATGTAGACTCCCTCTACTTCTGCTTTGTTGCATTCAGTACCATCGGATTTGGGGATCTGGTGAGCAGTCAGAGAGTGCACTATGAATCTCAGGGCAGTTTCCCAGCATATCGGCTGGGAAACTGCCTCATAATTCTAATGGGAGTATGTTGTATCTACTCGCTTTTCAATGTCATTTCTATCATCATCAAGCAGACTCTCAACTGGATCCTGGGTAAGCTAGTGTGCTCTGGGAAACACAAGCTCTGTTCCTGTCCCTGCATTCGAGGCAAAAAACAAAACCAGAGGCGTTCAGCTGCACGTCTCAGACTTAAGCGTGTGAAACGCAACACCGTGCAGCCCGTCTCCACCCAGTGCACTGTGGGCAGGCAGCAGCGCACAGACGGGTCTGTGGACACTGTGTGCGACAGTGAGACAGATGCTGGGGCCTTGGCTGAAGTTCACCTGGGCCGTCGTCTGTCGGGAGAGATGATTTCTGTCAATGAGTTCATGGTATCCAATAAGGTTTCTCTGGCACTGCTGCAGAAGCAGCTAAGTGAAACTGCTCACCAAGGGCCACGCCAGAGCTATGGCCACCAAAACGGTTTTTCTGGAGGGGTGGGAGCTTTGGGGATTATGAACAATCGGCTACAGGAAACCAGTGTGGATAGATAACATCATTGCTTTTGGGCTCTTTCGAAAAGCCTTTACTGCGTTTCTTGTGTGTTCCAAGAACAAATTATGTGAATCCTGGCTGTTTTTGTCTCAAGTGCAGTAGATTAGTTCAGCAGACTTACATCGCAAACACTTTAGATCAAGTAGTAAGCGATCATTTTGTCTATCAAGGAGAGAAAAAATAGAAAAACTAAAAAAGACCTTCGAGGAGGGGTCCAATGTCCTTAAGCGACTGACTCATACCAAAGCAATCAGGCTAAAGAATCAGTGAAGGACCACTTGCACAAGGCTGCTGATTTGAAGAATGCTGCACATGTTGCTGGACATCATAAAACATTGAGTTCTGTCGGACCAAAGTAGTTACTAAACAATGTACAAAAACAATATCTCACTTTACATCGTATCTAGGGAGTGCATTATTGTTAAATGAATAAAATCTGACCTTCACTAAAAAGCAGCTCCTACATACTGTTGAAAAGCTAGCAAGATCCTACAAAGACATTTTAATTTGGTGATTACTCACAGAGTACCCATCTGTAAAGTAATTTAAATTCATAGCCTAGTTGAAGGAGATCCAGGGCTTTCAGCAGAGAACATCTAATCAAACGTGGCTTGTAAAGGACACTCCTATGGCAATAAGTGCTGCACAAGTAGTCACGTCATCATATAAACACAGAGAGAAAAGCGTAGGCAATCCATGTATAACCCTTTTGAGATCCTTTACTATGCAAGGATAAAAGTGTCCTCCATTATGGCATGTAGCATTGAGGTGTCTTGTTCTTAACAGCCAGTCTGTTTTGCCTTTTATCTATTTGTTTCAATAAAGAAACACATTTTTGGGCAGAAATAGTGAACTAATTTAGGTAAATTTGCAGCTGTAGTTATCTTTTTATTGCCGTGAGACAGAATAGAAACCAGAAATCTATAAAATTTTAAAAGCTTTAAATATATGTTTAAAATAGATTTGCATGTTATTGACTAATCAAACAAGTGTTAAGTCTCCAGAAATACATATTTTACTTTTTTTAGTAACGTCATTTATTTGGCAAGCATTGTTTGAAGACATTTCTTGTTGCTGGTCATTGAATTTGCTCGCATTTTAGGAGCGAGTTGTTCACATTCATTTTTATAGTAACTCTAAATCCTTTGATGACTTTGAGTTTTAGCTTCCTGCAAAACTTTTTGTTGGACTGTGGTCTAAGGACTTAGTCAGTGTTGTGTTCCTAATTACTGACTTTTCAGAATTCCTTTCGAAAACTTTTTAAGCTAAGTTAAGACGAGACATGTTGGTACTTTTCTTTGTCTTTACCCTGTTTGTTGGCTCCTCATCGTGGTGACGTTGTCCTGAATAAAGCAGAAAAACTAACCCAAAGCTTAATGATATCACCTCTGTGCTTGACTGTTGGGATGGTGCCTTTTTTTGTCCGTAACTCATCTTTGGTCTGGGTGAGGGAAGAAAATTATTGTCCTAGATGTAGTGATGCATGAAAAATGCTTCTTAAATGTTCCCTCAATGTGTTTGGGTTATCCAGTATCTGTAGAGAAAAAAATCCCCAAAGTAAAACATTTTTAACTTCACTCTTGACTAAGCAGTCGATGTTCTTTCTTCCACAAGCAATCTTCACTGTTTTGGCTCAATGTATTGTCCCGACTATTTGTGACTGATGGTCCCATTGATTGCCCTTTCAATGTGAAGGGGTTCGTTCCCCCTAGCTCAACAGCAACCCTAAAGCTAATGACCCATCCGTATGCTCTAGGTAAGCAAGGAAGAGTCTGAAATTTTCTCTGGCATGGTCCTAGTCAATGACCCTTCAATACTTGACTGGAGGATGTTTTTCTGGTCCTACTCAGCATTTCTACGACTATAAACACAGCCCGTTAGCTTGACCTCAAAAAGCTTGACCCCAAAAAGCTTGACTTTTGGTGCATCTGACCAAAGCACTTCCATTAAGCATTCTCTGAACCTCTTAAAATGCACACTTTCAAAGATAATTTGGACCTCCATATGTCTTTTGAAATGGGGTTGAAGATTTGAATCCATTAAAGTGTAGTGCAGAGTCTGACTAATAGTGTTGTTCAAAGAGGTAGTCCCATCTATCTTCAGATAAATAAGATGTTCCTTGCATAGCCATTGGCCTATTCTCATCCTGTTTGCGTGAACCTTTCACAGAGTCTATAAATAGTCATTTTAGTTTTAAGACTTGTTCAGATATAATCACCTTGATAGTCTTTCCAAAGGTGATCGGAAAATTGGAATACATGAAACATCCTATAACAATTGAAACCATTTGTGATTGATTAATTGATTTATCTCTTTGCCAAAATGTTACATTAACCAATAGCATCAGATATGTCTTTAAACTTCGATTTTTATCTGACAAAAATGAAACCACCTTAAAAGTTAATAATAGATTTAAGAAATGTACAGGAAAACAGAACATTGGTCACATTCTTTATTTAGATTAGAATCTTTACTCTCATTATTTAGTCTTTAAACATAAAAAATGATGCACAAAAACAAGAGGACAATGCAGATAAAATAACCATTACAGAAACTGACCCGTTCTATTGATTGTTCCTGACGTTTCAGCTAACATACAAAAGATGAATAAGGCAGCACAGTACATGATCAGGTTACTGAAAAAAATACATTTCACAGACAATTTTTGGATGCTTTGAAAGGCTGTAAATGTATTTACACAACCTTGTAGAGTTTGGATCTGTCAGTAGGCGCAGATTTAGGCCATTTATGGATATGTTCTGGACAAACTTCCTGATAAGCAGATCTTTTTTTTCTTCAGGTAAGATAAAAATACAAAGGCATCAACTACATGGAGAAATTATAAAGGAAATTATTTTGGATTGTGAAATAAATTTTTTCCTATATATATCTATACTAAAATATTTGTAATTATTTACTTATCACCTGCAATAAGAAACATAAATGAGTTCCCTGACTTTGTTCGCTGTATGTATTTCCTGTAGGAACCAATCTGCATGTTAATTGATGGCATCCTTTGACATTAAACTGTAAAGGCATATGTTAATTCTGAACATTTTTACTTCAATATTTTTAAAATGTGTATCAAACAGTCCTAGTTTTTATCCTATATGAAAATGTAAAGTTATATTTGGTTTTTACTCAGTTGTACCATTCTGTCATTTGAACTGATTAGCTGTGCTGCGTGTTCAGTGAAATAGAAGCAGAGGTTTATACCTTGCTCTGTGTCTGAGTAAGCTTTACAAATATCCATCTGCTATAAATATAATGTTTTAGGATTCGGTCGGTTTGTTGTTGCATTGCATTTGTTTAAACAGGATGCGGCTAACTGGCATGATGTAAACAAACACCTTTGCCAGGTCATGTGATTTCCCTTATGGTCAGATTGCACACATGAGGAAAACGGTTTAATATTCACATTAATTACTGTCTCTCTCTGTGAGTTAGACGGTCCCCTTTTCAGGATCTCACGAACTTTCCATCACCTGTTAAGACAAGCAATATTGAAAGCAGAGGGACACTTTCTCATTTTGCAAGTTAAAAAGAAAAAACATATAAGGTCACTGTGAAAACTGTATAAATCGGACTCACATGTGGTACTGCAGGCTTGCGCATCTCTCGTTGATGGTAGTAAGCTGAGATAATACAGTTCCTTCTATAAGACACATTAGGTTGGGTTTATTTATTTTTGTGATCAATAATGCACACAGTGTACACACTTTAGGTGACACTTTTGCTTTCTTACTTGCTCTGTATGCCTCCACCTGGAGGAAGTCCAGGGATGACGGTGGACGCCAGGACTGTAAGGACAGACAGGAGGTCAGGGTCCTCCCCAGACGCAGATATCTCGTCATAGATTTCTGTCAGATATACACAGACAGACAGACAGAAACGCAGTTTTATCAACTATCTCCATACTGCTTTGTGCAGTTTTATCCTTAGGTGAACTGGTTTATTAGGCTGTTTGGTTTTATTTTCAAAAAAGGCTAAGCAATTGGTTTGAAAAATGACGTAAGGTTTTAAGCGTTGATTTCAGAGAACGGTTTTGTAAATTTTGTCAACATTTGAGAAAATACTGACCATAGGGTGAGGTTTGACTTGCAATAAGTGCTCCAAATGGTTAGCCAAAAACGTTGGTTGGGTTAAGAAATGAGGTTTTAGTGTCAATAACCTTGTATGGTTATATGATGTCATATCTACTTATTTACCTACGATTGGTTGTCCTATCACTCCCTGTGTCTCTTCGCTATTGTTATTAGCAATAGTACTCGAGCAGCTGTGTCTCCTGTCTCTAATGTTATTCCTATGATTGTTTAGCTTTATTTCTAACAGGTCTCCAGGATGTTGAAAAATGCCTAGTCTTCTCTTTTAGTGCGGCTTTTTAAATAAAATTGTATGTTTAACTTGCACATGATCCTTTTGTTGGATACATTACTTTTTGGATCAGGGATAATTTTGGTTTAGTTTCTATATAAATTAATTAATTTCCTTTTTTTAATAATTTAAACAGTGTCGATTTTTGTCATTTTAAATCTAAATTTTTTTTCTCCAATTTCTTGTATTTGTTGTGGTATTGTTTGTTTGGATTGTTTGTTTTGAAAAACAATTTTAAACAATCAGGGTGGGCTTTCAACAGCCTGAGCCGCTCCAAGGAGCTGAGTTATTCCTCATCAGTACTGACAGAGCGTTTGCATTGTGTAGCATCACACTAAGTTGGGTTATTCAGAAATCAAAAACGGCAATGTAGAGGTTCACGTTGTGTATATCTAAAAACATTACTGCACACCTGCCACTTTGGACTCCAGCAGGTCTTCCAGCTCGGCCTCCTGGTGTAATGCCTCTGCTGACAGCTGAGGGGCGCCCGGGAAGCAGAGCAAGATGATGCTGATGTTGTCCAAGCTGCCCTGTGGAGTAGGGCGAAGTGGAGTGTCAGCACGGGCGAGTAATGATGGCTGACCTCACAAAAATTCATCAGTATCATCAAAAGATTTGCAAACCTCTGTCAGACGGAAGAAAGAAAAACGTGGTGCGGGAAAATGAAAACCAAGCATGACATTATGAGGTTGTGCTGCAAATCCAAGCTGAAGCATTGTTACATAAATGAGACATGATGTCCAGATTGGGTGTAGGATGAAAGTAAGACAGTAAATTGCAGCAAAACTGTGTGTTTATCTGAAGGAATATCTTTTTGCAAAGATGTAAGATTCAGAAAATGTTATATGTATTCTTACATGCCTGAAGATTTTGGGAATGCAACAAATTCTTGCTTCTGAAATAGATCCATGTCTGTAGGGATCCAAGAGAAATTGATGTAACATGTTCTGACACGCCTGCAATCTATTTACAGCCTTTAAGTGGCTTATTATACCATGAAGAGCAAGCCGCAGTGTAAATGAAATGGAGGCTTTAGCAGTTTTCAGTCAGCATCAGGGTTTCTAGAAACGGGGATTGTGCTGTGAAGTACTCTTCACACAGTTACAACAGCACAAATATGTGCATTTCATTCAGATAAAAAAACTCAACAAATAAAGTGCTTTTCCTGTAAGTTACAACTTGACTCTTCGGCCTCATTCACCTATTTGCATCTCAATCGTACACTGATGCAGAAAGGTAGAAAAAATAGGTCACAAGGAGTATGAATAACAAGAGAACTAAATATTCGGCTTGACCAAAACTGCTCCACTATTGGAAAAATTCACCAAGAAGTCGACCGTTGACTAAAATTTACCAGTTGCATCCGATTTATCAGGAAAAAAAAACCCAATTACGAATAATTGCTGCCCGCTTGCACATACCACACTCTTTAATGTGGATGCTGTTGTTTAGTAAAGAAGCCTTAGAAAGACAACTTTTGTCAGTGAAGTGTTGTAAGTGTACACGTCGCAGAAGAAGCACAGAAACGCTACTTAGAAAGTAATTACTTGCTACAATATGTCAGGACATTCCTGTGATTCATTAATCTTGCGAGACACTTAGGGAAGAGCAAGATTTAGGGCTAGAACAGGAAGGCTAAAGAGATGCACTCTCATACCTACTTGCAATTTAGCCTAAAAGACATGCTTTTGGACTGTGGGAACAAGAGTACCAGGAGATAACCAACACAGTTCCGGGGAAAGCATGCAAACGTTCTTGCTGCAAGGCAAGTGGGCTACCAACATCTTCAATGTGCAAACCTAACATCTAATACTTAAAACAAATAAAAATGGCAAACTTGTGACTATTTTGTCTCGTGTTAATATTTTGGTAAAAAATTTTTAAATTTACTACCGTACTCTCTTCCTCACAGACAGTGTGTAGCAGCCTCTACTACTAACCTTGATAATTGGCCGCTAACAATCGCGTTAATATTGGATAATATAACTCCTAAATGCAAAAACCAGAATAAACTCCAAAACTACAACGTTTTGCGAAACTTTGAATATTAGAAATAGGTCAAAACAAAGTGTCTATAATAGTAGTTATCTTTTAATTACTTGTCTTATTGAAATTGAAATGCTAATTCTAAATTTTGATGCATTTTTGACAAGTTTTTTTTATTTTCATTGGTGATTGATCTCATTTCGGAGGTTTAAATCCACAAAAATTAGATTTTTTTACTTAAAAAGCTGTGTGGCCTATTGTATCATTAAGTTAAATTGTTGACTATCATTGATCTGCTTATACATAACACTTTGAAGATTGATTATCAATGTTATATTTAACTGAACTCAAAACCTTTAGATCATTAATAAAATCCACAGTACGCTAAGAATTATGTAAGCCAACATGAACCTCATGATTTGTACAAATCCTAACCGTGTGTCATCACAGTAGGACCATGCTGTGATCAAAAAAGAGTCAAACTATCATGTTCTGGCTTAGCGCTGACCTTGTATAGACAAAGGTGGATGACTTGAGCGCAAACATCCCTCAGGTCTGTACAGACTTGCAGCCGGTTGTGAATGAAAGCGCAGAGCTCCTCATTACTGATGGTGTCCCAGACCCCGTCGCAGGCCAGCACTAAGAACTCGTCCATTGGCGAGCGCTCCACCACACACACCTCTGGCTCCGGGGAGACTATCTGCTGGCTGGGGGGTCGGTTTTCCGCCCCCTTGTAGCTAAAGTCACCCAAAGCACGGGACACAGCCAGGGAGCCGTTGATCCTCTGTACGGACACCGACCCGCCTGCGCTCTCAATGCGCTCCTTCTCCAGGGGACTGTAAGGTTTGTGGTCCTCGGTGGAGAAGCACACCTGCCCAGACCGGCACAGCATGGCCCTGGAGTCGCCGCAGTTGCCGAAGTAGATGTAATAGGGGGAGAGGAGGGCGGACACCACGGTGGTGCCCCCTCTGTCCCAACCTTCTCGCCGTGCGACAGAGTGCAGATGTTTGTCCGTTTGCATGAAGCCCTCGATGATGGCCCCTTTCACCCTCTCAGGGTTGTCCTCTGGTCCAATCCCACCTGTGAGGACAAATACTTATAAACCTGAAAAAAAGGAAGTGTAAAGATTTGCTCTCAATTAATGGTTCAGTTGAAAATCATTTACCTGTGGCCAGGATGTGTCCCAGAAGGTGCTGGGAGCAGTGCTGCGCCACCGTGCTTCCAGCATGGCCATCAAACACAGCGAAAAAGCTCCATTCAGAGAGCTCTCCGCCCAGCTGTGGCACACAGTTGTGGAAGTCCTCCATGTTGGCCCTCCAGCCCTGCATGCTCCCCAGGGCGTACGTAAGACCCCAGCGGGCGCAGCCCTCCTCTGTCAGCTTGTCCAGCACCGGCCGGTCCAGGTACGGGCTGGGAATTACCTCCTCCCTCTCGCCCTCACCAGTATGCTCCCCATCTGATGCTTCCCCACGGCCCCCTTTGAAGAAAGAGCTGACCCTCTTCTCTGTTTCTTTGACCAGCTGCCGCACAAACGCAGGCATCTCAACGTTGCCCTTCCTGGATGTCCTCATGGTTCCTAGAAACAGCCGATAAAGGCGGAATCTTCTTCTGTTACCGCTCTGGTGTTTGTGGACGGGGCGGAGGGCCGAGCTTTGGGCCTGACTCGGGGCCTGTGCACTGTCTGCGTAGCCCTGCTCCTCCAGGACTTAGAGCATGGCAGCCTCAGCTGATGGATGTTCTCTCTCCTGGCTGCTCAACCTCCCTCTCACAGCTCATCTCTTTCGTCTTCTTCTTACTGATCAGTACTCTCTCCTCCACACATCCTTCCTCTCTCCTCTTTGTTTTTGGTGTCTTCTCTATGCGACTGTGATTTCACCTTCTGTCTCGCTTTTTCATTGCTCTACCCTCTTTCTCTCCTGGCCTTATTTTCCCTGCCTCCTCTGTGATTGGCTGGCTATTTGTGTGCACCAATCTCTTCCTGTGTTGCTTTGCCGCTGTCTTCTCTGAGCTCTCCCTCTGTCACTGTCCTCCTATCTGAGGGGCTGGCCCTCCCAGACTGATGGTAATCTAAACCTTTATCGGTTGGGATTATAGGCTTGTGGATTAAAAGCCTGTCAGCCATTTAGGAAGCATGTGATTCAGTGTTGAGACTCTGTTGGGGATGATCTCTTTAAAGTGATATTACATTTATTATCCTTTGTCTTTTCTTTTTTTTTACATTTGCCACAATGATAGATCCTTCCCCTAAAATAAAACCTGTAATTTAAGCTGCAACTATTGTGTAAGTATGAAAAAGGATGAGCTCAAGAATTTAATCATTTTTGCTATAATTTGTTTTTTCCACATCTATTTGAATTTTTTCCCCCAAACTTCCTCTTTACAAACAAGAAAGCTGTAAGCTAAGCATTATTAAGTTTGTCATGTTATTAAGACAAAGTTCGGTACATTTTATCAAGATGTTATTTGCTAGGTCAACGCAAGATAACACATAGTTCATTTTCTTAGACAAAAATATAAAGAGGCTCTTATTTCTGGATCTCAACCGTCTGACTCTATGTTTAGGAAATGTGTCTTTTGAAGCCTCTAACCCTTTAATGCCATTTGTATCATATTTGATACGCAGGGTTCCTGAAATGATCTCAATGCATCTGAGAGCTTTTGCATCATTTAATGATAAAACTTGTCTCAAAGCCTCATTGCACACAGTCAGATATACCTGTGAAAAGCAGGGAACTACACAACAATAATTTTTACTCATCAAAACGTAATAATTGATAGATGTACAAAAAATGTTCCTGTTGAATTTCTTGACATATTTTGTTAAACGGCCAGATAAAGACTCCAGATTTAAAAATGGACAACTTTATCTCTTTTTTTATTGGAGCAGGCTTTAAATGGGTATAAGGTTTTCTCCCAGAATATTTCTGAATATTTCTTTGTGCCTGTCATTAAAATCTTATTTTTTAGCTGATGCTGTCAACACGATGTGTCGATGTGAGGAAGGTGGGACGATGATGGTTTGCAGGAGTTTGTTTTATCCTACATATAAACAATAAGTTCAATTTTGTTAAACTATGACAAGAGCTAATAAAATACGTCACAATTTGATGCAAAATGTGAATAGATTCAGAGAATTTGCAAGGTGCTATAAAGCAAAAAGGTCATGGAAAACACTTCTAAATTAGATTATAAATCTGTTGGACCACACAGCCGAAAAATTACATAACTTTTTTGAACAGTAAATAAATAAAAAATAAATGCCACAAACTGAAAACTGTAATAGATTAGCTGTTGTACCATTAGCACTAAAGATAACAACTATGTTTATTCTAGTTTTAATAAACATACTGTATTTTTTTTATGATTATGCAATGCGTCGTGACTTACAGCTGCTTTCGTTGGTGACGCTTCTAAAAACAACAGCTTAAACCTGAGAGCTCAGCCAGAGTGACAGAACCCCCCTCGGTAGTTCACCCTGTTGCTTGATGCTGAGACAAGGATTGAAATATAATTTACAAAACATTGCTTTTATAAAAATAATAATAATAATAAACAAAGGAGAAAATGAGTTTTTATATAAGGGTTTTCATCCTTGCAGAGAATCATAAGATAAAGTATTTCATGTTAACGTGACCTGGACGTCTGTTTCAAAATTTAAAGGAGGCACAGAGGAACTGTCTTTTTTTCTTCTTCTGAAAACACCCTCAATTTTGCTTTTTTTCAAATCAATATTAAAAGTTTGAAAAAAAGTGAATGAATGAATCAATTTACTTACTTACACTTAATGTTAGATTTCAGAGACCCTTGAAGCTGATATTGACCTGACAGTGTTTTCATGCTTTCCTACATAATTACCTAAAATGTATTTAAACCATGATTATTTAGTCATCCACATACTAAAATGAAAGTTTTATCATGTTGAAATCCAATTAGCCAACATTTTCTATCAAGTCAGTTTGAGCAGGGAACCCAAATGTTGAGCTAGAGAGTAGAGCTTAGCCCAAAGTTACCAAAATTTCCACCACAAATCCAAAAGTGAATCAGCTGAATCTGTTTCCATGTAGACTGTGAACTCCTATGTGAGGCGATGAGAATATGTTGTTTCCATCTACTGTGTGAGTCAGCCTTAATTTGAAATTCATCGTTTTGTCATCAATGCTGCAGCAGCTGGTGCGGACAGCAACCTACAGACCTGGTTCGTTTCTCCATCGGTGTGGCCTCTGCGTGCGTGTCGGCCACACGCTGATTAGGAAGGCATGAGGATCCCAGGAAGCTGAGGAGACAAGTCTCAGGTTCCTGATTTCAGCGTGTGTGAGTTAAGGAGGGGTCTGTGAGGGGTGAGTCCTCACAGGGTGTATCCAGTATGGGATAAAATTAGGCCAGGCCAGTCTCATACTGCTGACAGAGCTGGGAAGGCCAAAAAAAGCCTGGGGTGCACGCCAACCGTGGAAGCTCAAGGAAGAGAGGGGAGCAAGCAGGATCGCCGCCGAAATGGCCTCCAAACGTAAGGAAATATTGACAGCGAGCTAAAAACGTAGAGAATCAGAGGAGTCCAGCTGTCAGGTGGAGGGAAAAGGAAGGTTCTTCTCCGTTAGTCAGATTTAAGAAGCCAAATCTGAGTGCAGCATGTCTCATATCTGGTAAACACAATGGGACTCGATTAAATCAGAGCCTGTATTTTTATTTTTATTCATATTTAAGACGGAAATCTTGACAAGTATTTTTAATGTGTTAATAGTATGTGTTCAGTTAAGAGGTAGGTTTGTGGTGGCGTGGGAAATGACTTAATTGGTCCACAAAATCAAGGAGTTGAATTCAATTAAAAAGCAAAATGTCATCAGGTTTTAGCTTATAAAAAAATAAAAATGCAACAAAAACCTCTCCACTTTCTTTTGGTGCTCTGTGGTTTGTAATTTAAACGGTTTGACTTTGAGTCGAACATGTTAATCTGTGAGATTCACAGCTGTTTATATAGGACAGATAATTAATATCTAGCTTTGCAAAAGGGTTAAAATACTCATAGAATCTTTCAGAGGGTGCGTATTTGATATAAGAGCCAATATTTTATTATGCATCTTCACTCAAAGCTCATCGTCTCCCATTATTAACACCTTATACACCTCTTATATTTAGTTTTCTCTAAATAGATTATATTTTTTTCCCCCACATTCTGACGATTGTTTATGTGTTCAAGCCTCCTTGTAACTGGTAAATATTCATTGGTTTTCCTTTGCATAACTCTTTCCATACATCTCTTTGACGGTTCCAGTAGAAGGAACCTGAGGCTTTCTTTGCTGATTTTGCAGCATCAATACAAAAAGTGAATGGAGCATTCTGTTCCAACAAAGCCAGGCTCCTTAGGCACATAGTCTGCTGGTTCATGTGCTGACAAATAGATATTCAGAACCTTAATTTCCAAAAGAAAATTTATGTTCAGGGCATGTATGCACCATTCAGAATTGGAAAAAGGTGGATTTGTTAGAGTTTTAACTTAAAGTTGGAGTTTAACATGAGACCATTGTCATTGTTACAAATTATAGGCTATCATTTTAAATAATTTCAGATTATCGTATGAACCACTATGACATTTTTTTTTGACCAAGACCCTAAATGTGTGTAAACGGTTTTTAATTTTTTGTTTCATAAACGTTCAGATGCTAAGGTGCTATCGGTGGCAAGATAGTGATTCCTCATTACTCCTCAACAGAACACTAATTAAAAACGCAAACACAAAATGCAACAGGTCCAATGTGTGCTTTAAAAAAGCTTTTCTGTCCGAGCTCTGTCTAGACTTTAAAACACCAACAGTCAACACAGTATAGATCCTTACTTATTAGAGAGAAATTGTAGAGAAAGAAAAAATAGAGAAAGTTATGTTGTCCTCCCCTTTTGTTTTGGCATTTTACTTTTTGGCATCTTTAAAGCAATTCATTCTCAAATTTGTTTAAATTTGAGAATGAGAAATTTGCAATTATGGGGAACTATTTTGTTTTCATGCAAAGCGATAAAATGTTTTTTAAGTTACAGATTTTTTTAGAAAATCTCTGTGCCTTTCAAACTTCATTCCCTGTGTGAGATTACCTTTAACACAACGTTTAAGCCATTTGTGCTCAGAAAATGACGCAGAAACGCATGATTTCAAAATACCTGTCAGTTAAGATCGGTACACAGTAATATTGTAAAAGGGCCCCCCCCCCCATGTCCCCAATATTTTGCTTTGACTCCGGTAATATTTGTCTGATATAAAAACTTTAAGGTTGTTGGATATATAAATGTAACAAAAAGGCCTAAAAACAAAGATGTTGTCTGCAGAGTAAAGCTTATTGCTGATAACCTTGTTTTGCAGTCATGGATCTGGTGTATTGGAGGAACATGAGGTGGACCGGTCTGGTATTTACAGGGATGGTGATGAGCTTGGCCAGCCTCTTCCAGCTGAGTGCCATCACCGTGCTCTCCTACATTTGCTTGGGTATCATGTGCATCTCCGCCATTCTCCGTCTTTACTATAAACTGCTGGAAGTGCTGGGCTGGAATCCCGGTGTTCATCCCTTTCAGTGAGTTTGTCAGCATACATTTCTGCACGCCCACTGGATCTTCTTTTGCATTCCAGAAATATTCACCTGTCTCTTGAATATGTCCAGGTAATGGATGCACTCCCTGAGTTATATCTTTTTTAATTTTGTGCCCAGGTCATATCTGGATTACGACAGCTCGTTGACCGATAAGGAGACGGTGATGCTGGTTGAAGAGGTGGTACTGTTGATTGCATTTGCCGTCACAGAGATCAAACACCTTCTCTTTATCGAGAACATTATCGACTCTCTTAAGGTCTGACTGTGATAATAATGATAGATATGATAACATATGCTGTATATATGCATATAGTGTGTTGGAAAAGTGAACTTTGTTACATCTAAATACATTGGAACTTTAATTTTGAATGTATTCGATTTAAATTTATGTGATACACCAACACCAATTAGTGCTTCTGAAACATTTTCCCAAGCAGCCAAGACCTCATTACTCTGGAAGAGTAATGAGGTCCTGAAGTCTCGCTTTTGTTCAGTCAAAATGCTAAAGAAAGCCACAACAAGTCCTCTTCAAATGTCTTCCACCGAACATGTAGACAGTAAACATTCAGAAGAGTTATGTTTAGATGAGATTAAAATGTAAGTTTTTGGCCTGAAGGGACAAAAGGTTTTTGTGATCGGACACCAAAACTTCCATAGGCTCAGCTTAATCACGTAATCTACATCATAATACACAGGAGTGGCTGCATCATACTGTACGGACGCTTCTCCTTAGCAGAGACAGGAAAGCATGTTGGTGGGAAGACAAATGGTATTAAATACAGCAAGACAATTATGAAGGACAAAACTTTAAAAGCTGAGAAAGATTCGACATTGGTGCTTATGTTCTCCTACCAGTACAATCATCGTCATGTTACTTCTAAAGTTTTGCTGAAAAGATTTAGGTCAAAGGTTATTCTTGCATTAAATGACCCATTTATAGTCCAGTTGGTTTAGATATTTTGCAAAGAAGGATCCCAAAAATGTGGACATTCAAAGCTGGCAGAGACATACCCCAAAAGATCTGTGTCAGTATTTGAAATGAAAGGATGAAGGTGTTGAACCAGAAGACTTGAACATAAATTCACATTTTTCTGATTTTTAATCATAAAGAAAACTGTTAGAGGGTATCATTTATTTACACATATCGGTGATTTGAGGTACTTTATAAAATCCTAATAAAATTCACAGGAATGTGGATCAGAGTGGACATTTATTTTAAAGTATACTGATTCATAACGTTCATAATAATGAACGTTTTTGGCACCATCTGGTGGTAGCGGAAAACATTTTCTAGCCTTTCAACATTGTGTTGTAGTAGCATATTCTCAAACACACTTGTGCAATCCAATGCTGATAAGTAAGGGAATGGCTACAAGAAATCGGCTGGAATGTAATGGAATCAGGCCACACCATAATTAGATATACAGGAAAAAAGAACAGAATCTAAAGTTAGGTCCAGCAGTTTGAATGACACTTTTTCCTTAGTCATCTTTGATTGATCATTGGCGAGTCTAATTGAGAAAAATCTAAACTCCCTTAAATAAAGACTGGCATCAAAACTAAGTACTCCCCTCATTTTTTTTATGTGAAAAGAACAAGTAACTTGGACGCACTGTTTGTTTTTAGGTTTATTAAAAAAAGAAACCAATAACAGGTAATTCATATGTATATATAATAGTTAAATGTATACATAAGGATAAAATCATTATTCCCTCTAGGCTATTCAAATCTACTATTTATATCAGAACTGCAGCACATTTGTTAGCCCTTAGTAAAACAACAACTGAATCGACAGGTAGTAACTGGAACCTGCTGTTGGCCAAAACCAGCTTGTTCTGTGCGTTTTTGTAAATGAAACAATGTTTGTGTTAAAAACATCATCCGCTGTTTATTTGCGGCATCTTCCACTGTTCATAAAGATCATGTCCCCTTGTTGATGACTTACCTTCTTCTCTGTTTCTTCAGTTTGTAATACTCCTCTATCTGCTGACGTACGTGGGCGTTGCCACCAATGGGCTGACTCTGATTATAGCTGGTGAGTGAAACTTTAAACACATGTAGAAATATATGAAACGCACACTGGTAGCAAATCAAATACACTCGAGAGAGCTAGAAACTCAGCGAGATGCACCGATATGAAAATTTGGACCGATACAGATATGCTACAACAATTTTGTTGCCGTGGCCGATAACTGATATTCAGCGAGATTCCACACATTTCCTTATTTTTTTTAACAACAAACATTAAACCTATGCGTCAAATAAACACCCCAACAATCCTGGCCTTTACACCATTTCTATAAAAATAAATAAATAAAAACGCCATTAGTTACCAACTTTTCCTCCAGAAAACCAAAGATGAACAGCAACAAGACAGAGAAAAATATCGGTTGCTTATATCGGCCAACTTTTACTCGTCGGTCCAATACCGATATATTAAGAAAAGACTAATGTCGGAAGATACCGATATATCATTATATCGGTATGCATTCCTAATTGGATAATTTTGTTTTTGCTTCCAGCTGTCATAGCGGTTTTCTCCTTTCCTCTGTTATACAAAAAACAACAGGTAGATATGTTTTTTTTATACATATATACATAATCTCACACAAGTTGGATGTGCTTTTGAGAAAAAACCGCCTCTAACTTCCTTGACAGGTCCGGATAAGGAAGGTGGTAAGAGCGTTCAGAGCATTCGCAAAGAAACTCAGAAACCTGTACGTAAGCTACCACAGCAAATATGTGGTTTTAGTTGGCATCTTTTTTTTTTTGTTTTTGTTTGATTCTACATTGCCATGTTGCAGGTTTGACAGTTTGTATGAAAGGGTGAGACCCTCCGCCGCACCTGTCTCCAAATCTGCACCACCAGCCACGCCTGCCATCAAACACAAAGCCAAGTCTAACTAATGTTTGGGTTGCACACTGCAGGAATTTGGGATTTAGAACATTTTGGAAGGGGGCCGTGTTCTGTGGGGCCACCGGGCTCATTTCCATCACTCCACCATGATTGTTTGTGGTAGCCAGATTTAATTGATGCCGACAGCAGAAACAAAGCCGCCATTCACACACGCAGTGGGAGGAGCTGACTTATTGTTCGTGGGAAATTTAATGTTACCAGTTTGCCCAGTCTCTTATTTTATTTTATTTTTTACACACATTCAGAACCTAGATACGAGTCCATATATCTATATGTTTTTATTCAAATGTGTTTTGTAAAAATGATAAACAACAGTTTAATGGTTAACTGAGCTCATCACTAAATAAAAGCTATCCCCGCTTTTGTGTTTAGAAAATGTAGTGGCTCCCAAAAACACAGTTATAATAACCTGTTTATTGATCTCAAATTCTAAGCTCGTTTGAAAATTGGTCCCGAAAATAATAATAATAAGATGATACATGCTCAATTTGGTCAAAAAAAATAATCTAGCTCTATTAATCTAGCTCAAATAACTTTGTGTTGCTAGAAAAAAGATTTTCCTGTTAGTTAAACTTCAATTGGAATTATTAGATCACCCGATTTTGTCAATTTCCCTTGTGACACTAGGTGGCAGTAGTGTAAAACTAAAAAACAGAGACAGAGAAAACATGTAGTAATGCATATTATATATATATGCATTACTACATGTTTTTTCTCTGTCTCTGTCTACTACATGTTTTCTCTGTCACATCTTGTAATGTTTGGATCTAGACCTGCAGCCAGTTCGGCTCCCACTGTTTTCATGTCGTTATTGTCATCTGTGTTTTTAACCTAAAGCCTCCTAAACTGCGTTTTCTGTGCTTCTTTGGTGCAATGGAAAAACTAAAAAGTCCTGAAAAATTCTTCATGTTAAATTGCTCTAACATGAGCTTTAATTTAAATAAATGTGCAACTATATAAAACTGATTTCATAACATTTCAGTAGCCTAAAACTACTGCAGGTACTGTATAATCACTGATGTGACTTTATCTTTGTTTTTGGTTTACAATATTTCTTCTGGTACCTACTGTTTTTATTATTTTTGCTTTTGGAATATTGGTCTCTAATAAAAAATAAGGTATTTGGTACAGGTCTGTCGGTTCTACTTTTGCTGTTACCAAGAGATCTTCAGCGTTTGGACCTCTGATAAGAACCTTTCCTCCTCAAACACCTCAATAACCACAGCGGCACATTTAACCACTAGATGTCAATCTAAGAAAGGAGCTGCTGGGACATTGCTGTGATTGATCTAAGCTAATACAGGATCCATGTCAAACATTTTAAGCCTGATTTCAGCTCAACGTCTAGCTCAACATTAACATATGTGCTTTTGCAAATGTTCCCAGTATTTAATAATAATAATAATAATTACAATAAAACTTCCCTCTCTTCTAGCAACAACAGTAATGTGTTGGTGACCTTGAGATTTTTTTTTTTAGAAGAGGAAAAAGGAAAAAGAAAAATCAGCTTCAATTCACACTCTCTGATATCTTCAAGGGCAGCTTCTCTTATTGCCTTAAATCGTGACTCAGAGCTCCCATTTGTCAGTGTTTACTTAAAAAGCTCACTAAACACGCTCAAGTGGAGCGGTGTGACGTTTCTCAGCAGCTCAAAAATTAATCCCTGTTTTCTCTTTTTACATGCTGCGTCTGTGATTTTCATGTGTCAAACTGAGACCTGACTGGGAAAAAGGTGCAGTTTAATACATTAAAATACATCACACAGGAACATAGCTCATATCCAGCTTGTCACGTTGGAGTATATGGTTGTTACAGTGGTATACGTACTCGGGTGTTATAAAAAACAACAACAAAAACAAATGCCGCTTAAGTTGTTTTTTGAAGAATGGCTCCTATAAATGCCTTAGTTGTGATTCACTTCAACTGTATATTCCCTACACAGCTGTAGCCACAACAATATAGTTTGAAATGCATAATGTGATGATTACAGTGCCTTGAAAAAAGGAGCACATTTAGTCACATAGCAACAAACTTCTGTGTATTTTAATGAGATGTTATGTGAAAGACAAACACATAATACCTCTTAATTATTACATGAAGGAAGGCTGATACATGATTTTCTTATTATTTAAAAAAATAAAACATCTGTAAAGTGTCATCCTAAATGTTGGACGAAAATGCCATTATGAGGCCTGAGAGCCATTTTCCACAAGTCACATTTGGGAGATGGCAAACATGTGAAAGAAGAAGATCTGATCGAGTAATGGTCGCACAGAGCTGTACAAGAAAAATGGCGGAGGAAGAAGAGACTTGAGACTGATAAAAAAGATAAAACCCTAAAAACACAGCAAAAACAACAATGGAACAGTTTAGGATCGAAGCGTATTTATGTCATACGATCAATCATATGGAAACATACGGCAAGATTCAACATCTGCTGTCTTTGATCTGTTTGGCAACAAAGAATGAGCAAAAATGTTTTCTTCCTGACGTGCAACGCTGGTAAAAAACGCTCCCTAAAGGTTTGCGGTGCAAGGTTGTGCTAAACAAAACAAAAAAACCTCTTTCTTGTAAGAAACTTAAAATAAAACAAAAGAAAATACACTTTACTTCAACTTCAGTTACAAACTACTTTGTGTTGGTCTATCAAAACCTCAACAAAATAGAGTGAATGAATTTCAATCAGTATGAATACTTTCCCATTCAACTAAAAAGAGTTAAACATATTCAAAGCCTACGTAGTACCGTATTCTAATGTCAAACGCTATTTTCTATATATGTGCTCAAACTCACACATTAAATCTCACTGAATGTCTGAGGTTCGGTATGCTTGAATGTCTGAGTAGGAATAAAATCCAACAGATTTCCATTCTGAAACAGAAATAATTATCAGCACTATTGTACAATAAGCCAAAGAAATTTAGACTTTTTTCCAAACTAATTGAATGTTTGATACAGACTCGCCAAAGAAAGTCTGACATTTAGGGAACAGGACTGGCTGTTCCCATCTCCAGTTTTGCTCAGTGCTAACCGTGAATTTCTGCAGCTACAAATTTACTGTGTAGCCTATTTCAGAGAGTGCCTGGAAACAGCTCACATCAAGAACAAGCTGTTCCCCCCAAACTGCTTAACTTTTTTTCTTTTTCTTTTTTTTTGGAGTAAAATGTGATAAAAGCTGCCTGCTCGGTGAGACATTTCCATCCACTGCTGCCACCTGTCCTGTCCTCTCCTGTGGATGATGGCTCGCTGAATCAGGTGAAGCACATATGCTGGGTGCCGCTCGTGTAGAGTGACTGGCGGGTGATTGGCGGGCTGCATGTAGGAGATGTGTCACACATAGTGCTCACGGTGGTTGATGTACACCCGATCTGACCCGCTTTGATGACACACCCACTCCAGGCGCGAGCGCTTCTGGGCTGATGGCGGCGCAGGCCGGGCTGTTGTGGGTGGCCGCTGCTCAAACCTGCTGTCTGCTCTACGAGCCTGCAAGTAAGCGTAAAAACTGGTTTTTAAATACTATACTTTAAATTTGGAATATTAGGTGTTGATCAATCCATAATATGGAAATGGAAGCAAATCTACTAAGTAATCTGAACTGATCTGGCAGAGAGAGGATTTCACAGAGAAGTAGCCAAGAGGCCCACAGTAACGCTGGAGGAGCTTAAGAGATCCCCTGCTCATGTGCAAGAAAGCTATACAAAGTCATGCACTCCAAAAAATGAAACCTCTTATGGTTGAATGAAATTCCAAAATAATCTTGAAATGTTGCAAGAAGCCTTGTAGGTCTGCTACATATTAAGGTGTTTCCCTGCTACCTTATGGACTAAGTGATCACCAAGCTTCTGATGCACTTGATGGCATGCTGAGGAGGTAATAACTTATTTCAATCAGATGTGCTATAGGAGAGACATGTCTAATTCTGAGTAGCGAGGCCCCGAACATCCAGGTTTGGGATTACAAAACATTCAAAAAGATGGTTCCCTGGTCAGGTAAGATATACATGGCAAGCACAACATGAGAGAGCAGATTTAAACACCAATGAATTTAAATGATAGCAGCATCATGCTGTGGAAATACTTATCTTTAAGCAGGGACAATACAAAAAACAAAACAAAAAACAAACAAACAGGCTTAATAGGAAGATAGATGCTGCTTAGTAAACAAATCAGTTCAAAAAATGAAGAGATTTAAATTAAATCATACATGAAAGCAGTACAGACATTTGCTCATAGCAATTAATAACCTCAGATAATAATATAACCCACTTGTTTTGTTTTTCTTATTCCAACTATCTGCTGTGACTCATCACAAGCTAACAAAGTGTGTGTTTTTTTTCTCTTGTAGAGACATGCTCACACACGGCTAAGGCAGGGTTTACCTGACACAGCCAAGCCACTTGTGATGCGTGGACTCCCAGAGGAACAGCCGGTGCTCTCTCCGAATACGGAGGGGGCGGCTTGTGAGTCGGAGGAAGGTCAATCCTTGGCAGAGTAAGGAAAAAGGAAGAAGAGAGAAACATGGCAGAAAGGAAAGGATCTTAGTTTTTCATCAGGATGAATAAAACTATCAGAACAGTGAATTTTATAAAGGGTAGAAAATCTTATTTCTGGATCCCATTTTTTCAGAATAGCTGCTTATATAAATAACTTTTTTATGAAACTGATTTTATTAAGGTCACATATTAACAACTAAGATTGGAGTTGCTTAGACGTGTTTTGGGAAATATAACGGTCAGGATTTCAGCAGCTTGAACAAATCTACTGAATGAAGGGCAGTTTTGTCTGATATTAGTTACCAGAGCTTGTTGTAAGTCAATTAAACTGCTGAGGTATCCCCCGTCAGTGGGACGGTGGTATCCTTAGAGATAACCGCACATTGCAGTAAATCTGACAGCTGCTCATCTGCACTCCCAGCTCGACGTGGATGTCACAGTCATCCCATTATTTCCGGAAGTCCCCATCCTCTGCTAAACCGAAAAAACAGAATCTGACCTTGGCAATTCATAAAAAGATGTCATGACAGGCATCGATTTTTTCTGTCGCCTAATTTTGCTTCTCCCGCTCGTATAAAGATTACAGCCAGTGCTCTCTGTGACCTGCTGTCCTACACTCACGGCTGGCCGTGATGAAGGAGAGGGACGAGGCGTGCATCCCCCAACGCCACCTCTTCACTCCACCGGGACTTCCAATCACGGTCACACTTAAGATGCTAAGTTCGTCGTGCCATTGACCAGCCCTGCACATGGCTGGCCTGAGCGTTTTGTACAGTCAGCACGGTGATGGAGGGCCGGAAACAAACGCCCATCACCTCAAGCTGTTTGTTGCCAGGCGTCAGACATGGAGGCAGCCTGAAGAACTGGAAACTTTTTTTTTTTTTTTTTTTATTCACTCAGGGGCGAATCGTCGCTGACACAACGCAGATGAACGGAGGACAGGAGGGAGAAGTGGGGGAGTGGGTGGGTTGTCAGTCCTGTTTTTATTAGCCTCAGAAAAGTTTCTGGGTTGACACAAAATTACATGCGCTCATAATTGGCATGAATGTCATTTTATTTTGAGTTTTTAATGACGCATACCCAGCTGATGAGTCTTTCTCTGTATAAACAGAAACAATCAATCCAAACAAATCCTGGAATTTGGAAACAATAAAATCACCCTTTTTGCATGAATTTCTTATGATCACCGACATTATTTAGTGGCACTCACTGGGTAATTAATAAATAATAAAACAGGACCTGTCCATCATCATGAAGTAGGCTAAAATATTTACAAAAGCAACTAAAGAAATTTATAAAACAGATGAGACACAGAATCATTAATAAACAACTAATAAAGGGTTACTAATCATTGTGGAGCTCAGCAATATAACTCATACATCTTGGGGAAAATTGGCTGGTAAACAAAACAAATGTCATTCCAAAGATGAATACACTAATAATAATGACTCCCAATATTGAACTGGAAACACAGAGTGTTTCAATGTTTGTCGAAATGCACAGCAGCTAAAATCGGCAACGCTCCACAGAGTCAATAGCTACAGATCAACAAACTTTATGTTACCTTCAGATTAGTTCAAGGACAGATCAAAAATGGTATGTAACAGATGGAGTGGAAGGATGTGTGTCTGATTTCAGGGGTTAGGCTTCACCTTACTTCCAGTGACAGGATCTCCTTCCATAACGACTAAACACCGGTGCAGCAAATCAACTGGTCTGCAAAGAGCCCAGACCCCAACCTGGAAGTTTACCTTTTGAGCCAGGATTCTCATTCAACACTAACACATATGCACTCCTAGGACAGGGACCTGCAACACGAGTCAACAAAGCCAAAGCAAATGCTCTTAATACTGTAGCTCAATAAATTTGACAAAAAAAGTAGTTAGTTTGCAGGACCTGACCTTTGGGCTGCTTAGCACCCACCCAGTATTTAAGAGCCTACCTGCCAGCATCAGGCTGTGAAAAAGAGGGGGGTTATCTTGGGTAGAAACGAGATTTAACTCTTCACCAAAAATTAATGAAAAGGGATGTAAACTGACTTTTAAAGACCCTTAAATGCACAGCAACAATGAAATGTGCTACAAATGTATCTCCCACAATGACTATGCAGCCTTCTTGGAGCCAAATATGTTTAATATGAGTAATACATAAAATATAATACAACTAAAAATATTTTACAATTAATTAGTTTCCTGAATGTGCTTGTGTGTGAAGACAGCAGGAATAGAATTAGAGAGATGGAAATCAGCAAAAGTCTAGTTAAGTGTTAAGCTTGTTTGTATGTGTGTCCAGGACTTAATTCTTTTTTCCTAGTTCTCTTTGTCACCCAAGGATCTGTTGTAACTGTAGGTAGCAGACTTTGCAGCATCAATTACTTTCTTGGAGGGTACATACTTGTGGCCAGGGGTGGTATGGTTTATCTTGCAAGAGAGAAGTGCACAAAGAGTAGAATCATCCATACTCATTCAGTTTTCTGTGAGGATCCTTACTGTTGGCAGGTCTGTAAGAGTCAGTCGTTCTTGTTCAGAACAATAGGGCTAAATATTTGGGAGCAGGCTAATATTGTCAAACACAAGCTGGCCTAAAAAGCATTTATCCTCATGATCTACCCTCCACAAGCACTGACAGATAACCATCCTCCTTAATGAGCAATTTCTCCAGGGTGTGTAAAAGTAATGTAAAAAGAGTGAATCATCAAATATACTGGATGTCAAGAAGGTGAGTTGAGAAAGCTTAACTGTGAGGGTTTTCAGAAAACTTACGCATGAGGTAATGCATTTATTTAATGCTGAGCTGAAGTCCAGAGGAAGTAAAACAAACATTTGACCCCAGGACTACAATTTGCATAAAACACTATGATCATCAGTCTTCCTATTGAACTACATTTAAAAACAGGTGTGATATTGGTGCTGCATAACTCTAGATGTACATTTATTTATGAGAAGTTACAGACAAATAATTTATGGTTTACAATTTTCATTTATATTTGCCTCAGTTCATGCCAAAACGCCTAAATAGAACTGACTTAAGAGATAATGGTAAGAAGAAAGCAATGTTTGTTGATAGCACCAAAACTGGTGAAAATGTTGACCTATAGTAAGTATGCTTAAAGTGTATAAAACCAACAGTATATACCCTGAACACACCAATATTATAAGGACACAGTGGTGGCAGCATCTTACTGTGTGAATGCCATTAGGGGAGACAGGAAAGCTGTTCCTAGCTGAAAATGAATTCCAGTTAACCTTACACCCTAAACATGCAGCTCAGGGGAACAAAGCAAACCACTTGGTCAGAGCTTGCAGTTTTATTACATGAGAGTAAAAAAAAATTCACAAGTTTTAGGTCAGTCACATTGCTCTGAGACAGTGGGTGAATAATTTAACCCCAAAGTTCCTCGTTGCTCTTATGTTAAATGTGGCAGCTATCGGACTGTGAACACATTTGGAGCAAATTGGGACAAAGGCTTGATGCCAAGACAAAACAAAACCATCCTTCACCCTTTCAACCTCATCCCACAGTCTTCCCTGCTCCGGGGCGTGCACCGCTGTGGCGCTCTCCAGAGGAGCACGAAGTAAAACACATCTACCAGTGGGCTTCAGTAACCCTCAGAGGCACCATGTCATTATTCAACTAGCCAAGCATATTCCGCAGCATTAATTATTCGTTAGACTTACACTTTGTCGGTGTAGGCCGTCGGAGGGGCTTTCCGAGCCGTGAGGATCACAATGATGAAGACGGCGATGAGGAAGAGGGCGAGGACAGCGCCCATCACAGCTCCGGCCACGGCGATGGAGTTGGTCCTCTCCGCTTGGGACTGGTCTGAGACAGAGCAGACCGGCTTCCAGTTTATAGAGATTTTGGTACGCACGCAGCTTCTTTTAGAACCACACGTCCATATTAACTTTTCTCCCAATAAGACTGGATATCGGTGAACACAGGTACCAAAAACTAAATAAATAAATATTTTATTGTCACACAAGTGTTGGACTTTTTAAGCATTTTTTTTTCAAGCTTCTCAGAAATATCCTTTACTCTGGCAACACTATGTTGGTAAGACATATAAATGGACAAAAAAAAGTCTAAGAAAAAGAGACAGTGCTTTAAAGGTGAGCGACCCAGGCAGAACAGAAAGATGCATTCATAATGTAACAACATAGTCATGATGAAAAAATGCTCAAGTAGCTTTAAAATAAAATATCTTCTTATTTTAGCATTATAATTGCTGAAAAGTTCTAAAATGTCCAACTCTAATTTTGAGTACATTTATTCAATAGAGATGTATTTATACTTTTTAAAGTGGATCACAGTTCCTAGGAACTTCCAATTTGGGAACCATTTCCCAAATGTTCCCTGGGGTATAGATATGAATAAAACGTATACTTTGGTCGCTAGCCACTACATTTGATGGTGAACCATATTTATCCTGCCACCACTCACAGTGAACATGATGGTTTTTTCACTGTTGGAAAACTCCAGACTGTAGTTCTCCAACAGTCAGCGGTAATGTCCATATCAATTATCAGATGCCATAAATGTTTTTTTTATTCACATTTGACCTTTGTTTATGTAAAATAAAATTTTACTAATTCTTATATTCAAGGATGACCTATTCCAACACTATATTAAATTATAACTTACATGCTAACCAGCTGTCTTTAGCAGAAAAACAGACAATTAGTAAATATAAAGGTTTACTAAATATTAGATTCTTGTGGGACTTTAATAGCAACCATGTGCTTTAGTTAGTTTGTAAAAGGAAGATTAGTTTTTCAGCAACAAACAAGTTCTAAAAATTTGATAAAAATCCCCCACTTTGGAGTATGGTGATGGATCTGTTATGCTGTGTGCTTCTGTAACGCTATTAGCCTGCATGGAACCTGGATTTTAAAACACCAGAACACTGTAAACAAGCTCCTGGCTTCTGCCAAAACCATGTACAGAATCATGGGTAATCCTAACCTAGTTACTGAAACTTTCTATAACCAAACTCGACTTGCCAAGCAACTGAAAAGATGAGATCATTGGACTTGGTTAAAGATCTGAAAGGATGCGGGTAAATAGGCACAGAATCAATTTTCATCCGTGGTCGTCACGGCGCTCAGACTTGAATCCTAAAGAAAAGCTTTTATGGTGAGCTGAGGTGATCTGGGCTTAAGAGAGCATACAGACAGGCGTTAGAAATGATGAATCTCCATAAGCTTCAATATTTTTGAAAAATAAATGAAAAGACTGAAGGTCATTTAAATGGCAAAAGGTGATTGAAAAAAGTAGATTAGCACTAATTTTGTTTATACCCATCTTTTCTTAATGTGGGATTTTCCCTGCTAAATAAGTCTACTAGAATTAAATACAGGATTTTTCTGTATTTTAGGGTAAAAGATATTTTTACTGCAACAAAATCTAAATTTATTTGAAGACTTCATACACATCCTGACTGGCGATGCCAATAACTGTCTGATGTCACAGTTTAAAAGCCTAAAATCCCTTTTTACTCTCTTGATTGAACAAAATTATACTGGACCGTGAGTATGTAATTTCGTTCCACCTCATGTACCACATGTGTTGAAATGACAATAAAGTCTCCTTGAATCCTATACACTTGTCTTTTCTATCGCGTAAAGCGCTCTGAACTGCCTTGCTGCTAAAATCTGCTACACAAATAAACCAGGCTCAGTTACTGTAGATAAAGACCAAGAAAACAGAACTTTTTGAATCATTTCCTTATAACCTGGAAGCTAAACCTTTCTAAGATTCATTATGCTAAGTAGATTTTCCAAACAATTTAAACTGTTTCTCTTCATTGATTATCTTAAAAGCACAAAATGTTGAAACATGTATTTAAACAGTTTAGTACATTATAAACATATACATACCGCTATCATTGTGTCTGATATATAAACTGAAATGAGTCAGATTTCAATGTTTAAAACTTACTTTAGTACCCTTTACTTCTCTATCCAACCTCGCTTGTACACTTATGGGCCCTTTGGCCTTTTAAGTGCTTTTCTATTGTGGGATGAATCAGTTTTGTTAGACCATATGTCTGCATATGCCACATGTTGTCCACTGAGGGGATTAGGATTAATTGTGATTAAGACGTATTAAAACAGAAGGAGAACGGCGAGCTTTGCCAAAATAAGATGCGATTGGCCAAAGTCTTGTGAATGTAGGCCACTGAAAAAAGTGGAGGACAAAGGAGGACAGGGGGAGGGAGAACGTGCAATTGTCAATTCCACTTAGTTTTGTCACGAGAGGTGGGGGCAAAAATCAATAATGTGCTGAGATGAGAATTTTAAATAACACTTTTAATTACCATGCCAACTGAATAGTTACAATAAAAGTCCCTCTTATCATGCTGTCCTAGAAGAGTTAATAAGCTTTCATTGCCTTTGATATCTGCTGAACTACAAAAAAGTCCTCTTGAGTTGATCAAATTGCCTTTACAAATGTAGCCCATCAAGGTGTCTTGCTTTATTGCCTGTCTGTATGCATTAAGGCCGACTCCCACAGAGAGACAAAGGACAAAACAACAGAGTTAAAGTCTCCGTGCATAAGCAGAAAAAAAGAGGCTCCCAGTGGAACCACACAAAAAATTTACATTATAAAACAGAGTTATGCATTTCCGTTCATTTCGGTTGAGCTTAACGAAACCAAAAATTTTGTTTATAAGAATATTAAATTATTTAAATCAAATATTATGGTGCGGCCATGTTAAGGCACTCTCAGTCACTGGGAGGCTGCTGAGGTTGCACCTGCCCTGCAGACAGTCAGACACCCTCCACAGGGATGTCAAATCATAAATATGTAATTATTAAAGGAGCTGGATGTTAAAAATTTCTTACTCATGAAATGAGCCACTGAGTAAGTTCTGTGTAAAAAGTCTTTGCAATGAGATTTTCACATCCAAATTAAGTAATGTGGGAAAACACAAACATTTTATTTTTATTCTCTAAGGGAAATAACCTGTCCAAACCAACTGGATAAAAAGAACTTCTCATAATAATCGTATGAATTCATTACCTTCTTAACGAGTTTAAAGAGAGTGTCGGCTGAGGTTAATTTTCAACACAGGGTTTCTAAGATCTCCATCAGTGGTAGGGTGAGAAGCTTGGAGGAGGCAGGTGAGGTGGCTCGAGCGTCTGGCTAGTAGGAGAACCCGAAAGCGGTGGAGGGACTATGTTTCTCGCTTCGTCTTGGGAATTCCCTGGAGAAACTAGTTTGAGTGGCTGTGGCGAGGTAAGTCTGGGCTGCAACCGTGAAGTATTGTATGCTTAAAGAGCTCCGACAACACACGAAAAGACCTTTCATAAGGCTTTTATTGTAGGTCCCATGAAATTTTTAGATTTCATAGGATCAGACTAACATTTAGTTTGATGTCGATGTCAAATTTATTTATGTAGCACTTTAAAACTGGTATAAAACTGCACCTCAGTGCTGTACAAGAACAACAATGCAAATTGATAAAAACAGTATCAAACCACTACTTCAGCTAAAAGCCAAAGAATAAAAAAAGAGTTTTGAGAAGCAATGTAAAATGATCCAGATTATGGACAGATCTAATTTAGAAATGTAGATTATTCCATAGAATAGGAGCAACAGCAGAGAAAGGCAGATCTCCTTTCCCCTTAAGTCGGGTCCGAGGAACTGTCAGTAATAGCTGATTGTTTGATCGTATGGTTCTGGACACAGACTGAAATTTTAGAAGGTCCCGAAGAAAACTGTGATCCATTATCCAAACCAAATGCCTAAAAAACACCTGGATATTTTAAGGTCACATAAAAACATCTAGTCCTTATAAGATACAAAAAAGTAATAATTTACAGTGTAGGTTAGCTTTTTTGTAATTTGAAAGTCATGATTTAACTTTTCAGAATTTTGTTTTGAACACCATCCACCTAAGAAGGGGCTTGGATTACTGGCGGATCAACTGTCCCTACACTTGGATTTGGCTTCCTTATGTCCTTTGCATTCCTCTGAGCACCAGTACTTTGATAAAAAAAAAAAAGAAACACCATCAGTGAGGCCCACAGAACTGCACTGTGTTGCTTGGGGAGGTCGGGGAAGCAGACTTATGAATTAATCAAAGGGCACTTTGATGCCAGAGCAAGAGAAGACATGTTTTTAACTACAGCAAGCAGGCCTGACCCGGTGGGTCCAAAACGGGCAGAAAGTTTTAATAATGGGTTTGGATTTGCGCCCCACCTCTTCCAGGAGGGGGAGATATCGAAGCTTCCCCCTCGCACACGCTCTTGTCAGCGTTGCATCCCTCTGTGCCGGCTTTGACGTTTGCTTAGTCCTTTTGTGTGCCGTGAAAAGTATCCTTGGAAACTGTTGTGTCGCAGGCAAAAAGCAAATCTGCTGATCTTCTACACAAGTGTCTCAAACAAACTCGAGCGCCGCCAGCTGACATCATCTCATCTCCCGAGCTGCTCTGGCATTTTTTCCTCTCAGACCGAGAGTCTTCCCTACTTTAAGGTCGCGGTGACACGGGTGAAGAGCTTCAGCAGATGGACAGGTCAGCTGAAATGGAAGACTTATAAGTGTGACTTTAATAGAGTCAAGGTCATGTCACTGTGGTTATAACCTCAACAGCGGGGAATAAACGGGCCGTTTTCACTTCAAACAGTTTATTCTTTCCAATTTTCTCCCCCCACATTTAACTTGTCAGCGAGCCCCAGCACCCCTCTCCCACCGCTTTCTGCGGCCAGGTACGGACAACAGCCTCCATCAGCAGCTCCAGATGAGCTTGTTGCCATGGGGACAGTCAATGGGCTGGAGAGTGGGGACTTTGGGCCAGTCGGGAACACTCGGCGTTTAATTTTACCAGCTGGCAGACGTCGGGAGAAAGACATTGGGGTGGAGGAGAGGAGCGGAGCGGAGCGGAGGCCTCCCTGTCCTGAAAGAAAGCATGCTGGGAGGGATGAAGGGGAGGGTGGACACGGTGAGCACAGAAGGGTTTCCATTCTAGCCATAGCAATACCACCAGAGACCAACAGCTCAGCAGTAAAGCAAAAAAACAACAACTAGAAAGCCTTCGCCTAAATGGAAACCAAGACGAGATGAAGATGGAGAGGAGAGGAGGAAAAAAAAAAGAAGCTTTGGAATTACATCATGTTGAGCGTCCCAAATACGCACGCTGGATATTTTTTTTATTTGGTAGGGGGTGGAGGTGGTGGGGAGGAGGAGTTATGCAGCAGTATGTGAAGGGGAGCTTCAGATGATGTCATTTATAGATGAACAAAGAGGCTGAGTCTGAGCAGTCTGAGTAATGGCACGCTGAAAAAGCTCCAGAGAGAAGAAACTCACAGGTGCTAAGGTGCTTTATTGAACAATAGTATCTCAAAAAGGTTGACAAAATAATGCTCCACTGCTTTCATTGACATTTCTTTTTTCTTCCCCCCACAAACTTACATTTTCTACTATACATACAAAAAAAGTTCATTTAAATTAATTTTACATTTTTTGTTCTTTTTTAAGCAACTGTAAAGTTACATAAACCAACCCCCCCTCCTTTTACAGATCTCTGGTTTGACATAAAATTTCATTCAGAGCTTTCAGAGTGTTGTGTTTTTAATGCCTCTGGGTAAGCAAATAAACGCCAACATTCTCCGTCTGGGTGAATATGGCACTAAGAATTCCTCCTGGCACTACGTGAAAATCAAATCAAATTACAATCCAGAGAAAAATGCACCACATCCGTAAAAAAAAAAGGATCTAAGGCACTAGTTGTATTTCTCAACCTAGACGTTTCTCGTGGCGAGGTCACTGATGCTCTCGATAGAAAATTTCGGTACAAAAGAACTTTCGTCAATCCAGGGGAAGGGCTTGAAACCGAGGAGGCGAGCTGAAAACATATCGATTAAAGGAATTTCCTTCTTAGTGCATAGGAGAGAGAGCAGGCAGGACTCAAGAGTGCCGTGCTTCCTGTTTTCCACATCTATGCAATACTAATCCAATAGGCGAACAGGAAAATCTGTTCAACCTGGCAGCCTTAATCATCTGCACAAAGAATATCTTTTTTCACTCAGACAATTGATCAGTTTCTGAAAAATTGGTAATAAACAAAACCCAAACATTTGTGGAACATTTGACATAATTTTCAAACAGATTCAACATAGCAGCAGCAAACGTAACAGATTTTTTTATCTCACGTTCTCTTGTATAACGAAAGTGTGCAACATCTTTCTAGAAATCTTTATACTACTACTTTGCTGACAAAAAGTTAGGTGGTCTTTTCCTCTCCTGCTCCTCAGCAAGTCTTCATCGGACCACTCCGCTGCCTAGTCACTGCACAATATTCACAACCAGACGGATTATTTGTAATACAATTTTCCATTTTAACAACGGTTACTCGGATAATAAAGCATCTCTTCTATTTGAGGCTACCCTGTACATAACAGTGATATATTTGTTATCTATTTACGCTGATGATACTCTTGTTAATACTTATGTGAGACGATGTTTCCCTACTTATAAATACAAGTTTCATAGAGTTGGCATCTGGCAGCACAGATAGAGGTGTGACCGTTCTACTAAACATGGCATTTATTCACAATTAGTGATCATGAGGGAAATTGTCAGATCTCCTCACCGTAGTCAAGTAAATGGGTACAAGTGCCATTATGCCATTTTTAATTTCTTTTTTCTGCTTACAAAAACTTTACATGACAGTTTGTGAACATCTGGAGACCTGAACTACTGCAGCTCTGAAGCCCAATAACACGGACGAGTAATAAAAATAGGTCACAGTACTCATGTTCACCGTATAAACTGGTAAGTCATTTTAAACAAAGGTGTCCTTTTCCTTTCTTCCCCCAAAGTGTTATATATATTTTTTTCATTTTTGTTTTATCAGTGCAACTTCCTTTTTTTTTAAATCAATGCAGAGTAAAGAGTAAAAGTGCTGAAGATCACAGGTGAGGATAAGTTCAACGCAACAGACCTGACGAATCGACACCGTTTGACTGACTTTTTTTTTTGTCCCGTCGCGCTATAAACGAACGTTAACGGAAACGATTACCGCCTGAGTTTGCATCTGCAACATGAGAAATGCTCAGACATGAGAAAAGAAAAACAATTAGTCGTTTAGTTTGGAAAAGTGTTGACCAGAAAAAAAAAATAAAAATCACAAATGAAATTATGCAACAAAGCACTTTTTGATGAGCGGACTCGCCTGTGGCGGCTGACTTGCAGTAGCCCGCTTCAAACAATACCCTGCTGATAGCACTATTGGTGCCAGTTACCAAACTCTTAAACAGAGCAGTCGTTATATAAAAGCCGGCAGAATACTGCAAACATACTTGGCTAATTAACCTGGAACTCTTCCCAGAAAAACTAAAAATATTCTGGAAGTGTTTTCCCTGCCATTTGATTTTATTTCTAGTGGAATTTGATGCCCATTGTTGATGGTCCTGTATGTTTTGTCCTCAAAAACAAAAGTTGTCATGTATTTAAATTTAAGCCACGGCGGTCTAATCCTCACAACCTAAATGTTTACCTCACGAAAGACTCTCAGATGAAAACCAATGAGTCAGCCGTTCATCAAGCCTAGCCGGAGAGGCAGTTCAATACGTTTGGTTTAAGTTCAAAAGCCATCAGATTAATAAAGGATGCAAACTTAGTGCATTAGGACATTGCTTTATGGGTTTTGGGAAAATGTTTGTTCAATTCTTGCAAGTTTACCCTCAGGTTTTAAAAAGACCAGAAAAAAAGATTTTTTTTTTTGTAACAGGTTCTAACAACAAAAACACTAATTAGGTACCCAACACACCTGCTCAACCTACCCGCTCAGTTCATTTTAATAAAGATATATTTAAATGTAGCCCTGCAAAATCTGAATCTCCTTCATAACTACTTAAAGAACATGACAACCTAACTTGACTACACATTTCATTACTAGAGCTTTACAGTAACCAAATTACTTTAGAAAAATTAATCATTACCAATTTGATTACTGTAAAAGTTTAGCAAGGACTGTTTAGCCATCTTCTGGATTTCAATGATGTCGTTTTTTAATCTCATGCTGAAAAAAATAGCGATGGGGCCTAAAATAATTATTTACAAGAAGCAACAGAACTTAGTAAGCAACTTATTCTCTTTACAGAACTGTACAAACAAAAATTCATTTTTAAACCAAGAGTCTGGTAAGCTGGCATGAAATTAAAGAATAAATAATTGGACCATTTTCCTGGAGCCACCGGGGCTTCAGCTGAGAACACATTAATGCTAAATTAACTGTGGCAGTCCATTTAGTAAGGCAGCAACAGCACACGTTGAGTTTCCGTTCATATCTATAAAGATAAATTACTAAGATGCCTCGTTACACTGGCTGTCAACCTGACTGAGGAGTTCCCAGTGTGTCCACATCTAAACCAGAGGCATCCAGTCTCAAAGAGTTGTAAGCAAACCAGCAACAGAAGACCAAAACTGGGGTGTTTGTAGATTTAAAATAAGGTGTTTTGCTAATAAACAAAACCTTAATTGCATTTCCGCTCCTTGCAGAACCCCGTAGCTTATCAAACGTACCACTCTCTACGTGAGATGACAGAGCCGTCTGTGTGAGACACATAATCGCCCTCAGCCCCACTATCATAGCAGTCGTCTGACAGGTAGGGGGAGCCGTTTCCCTGCCGTTTAGGCGGGTGAGGGTATCTGGTGCACCTGGCCTGGTGTGGACTGGAAAGCTTTGGGTTTTCCTGGCGGTGAGTCTGTTGATGGTTGAGGCGGCCACTCTCCCTCATGGCCCTCGTGTAGCCGTTAATGGGATACTTTTCTCCGTTGTACTCGTTGTAGCGGAGGTGGTCTCGTTTGTGTTTGAGCTCGCGGTCACCCCACTCCTCCCTGTCATGATCCCGGCTGTGCAAGCTGCCACCGGCCTTGGCGGGCCGCAGCTCGTGCTGCCCTGGCGCCTTCTGCAGGTCCGCAGTACCTTGGTTCTGCTTGGCGTAGTAGCTGCCGTGGAACGTCTCCGGTTTCCGTAGGTAGCACACACCGACCAGAGACAACACCAGGAGCAGGGACAAGGCCCCGCCCACAGCCCCACCCACTATGGAACCGAGATTACTTTCGGGCAGAGCTTCGAGGGTAGGGGAGCTCAAGAGGACATGGCCCTTATCGACCACAAAGGTGGAGGAGGAAGAGCCTGTTAGGACAGGAGCGGTAATGGTGGAAGGCATGGTGGGAGGATCTAATGGAGGGCAGGAGGGTGAGAAAGGGGGATGGAGGGTGAAAGGGGAGAGATGAACAGACAGAAGCAGAAAATGTCAATGGCATCTACATCAGCATTTCACTAAGAAGGGACAGATAACTAGCTAAGCTAAAGGTCTACATGCTTAAATTTGGCCTTGGGTATTTTAAAGCTCCAAGAAGGTTTAGAATAAAATCTTTGCCCTTCAAAATCTGTACAGCTGTCTGAAGCTAATTTTGTCTCTGAGAAGATGAAGGAAGTGAATGTTAAAAAAAATTTAACTATCAGATATTAGTAGAAAAATAAACTGTTTCTCTCACTGGAACAAAATTATATTGCTACATATTAAGAGGATAAAGTTCACAAAATCCACAGTTTAGTTTGGTGTAACAGGTTTTATAGTCCATAATCAATTCAGTATTGGTAGATAATGTTTATCTTCTACCAAAATATATATTTCATAGTCATGAAAACTTAAAAGATGAGCAAGCTTGGCAGTGATTTTTGTAGAATAGGATAAGATATTAAACGGATGCTCAGCACACAAATGTACATTTTCTGGTTTTAAAGCTATACTTGTGTCAGACATCGCTGGCAAGTCCTCGTAATTATAAGATGGGCAAAACAACAGTTTTAAGCTAGAAAACATCCTATTGCCTTGATTTGAGGCTTTTCACAGTCTGAATTTTGACGGAAAGCCATTAAAAACCTGCAGAGGAAAGAAATTGTTGTACCCCATTTTACACTCCGTTATGCTGTATGTAAAGAAACTCCTGCCATCTCTGTGGTTATGCCATAGTGCTAAAGGTACTACTGCTAGCATACTACTCGCACCAGGTCGCCAAAATTTTTAAAGTTTCATTTAAATTATTTTGTGGACCATCCTTTTGATAGCTATGACGACCAGTTATTTACAAGGGAGACCGAAATCTTTTTAATATTCTAAACCGACTATCCTTGCTGGAATATGGGAGAGACCAATTACCCCATCTGCCATGTTTTTGGACAGTGGGAGGAAGCAAAATACCTGGAGAGAACCCTCAGGGACAGCCTGCAAACTCTGTAGTGAAGCAGCCCATTCCTAAATACAAACCCAGAATCCTCCTACTGAAAAGCAACAACGCAAAAGCTGACAGATCATTTCTCAAATTGTATAATTACAATGAAGAAGGCATACTTTACCTGCAGTTTTATAAAGGTTTGTGACATTCCTCAACACTGCATGTCCCATAATACGGGTTGAACTCTCAAAAGAATAAAACAAAGCAGCACCGCTGCCTTCCTGATATCCCCTGAAGTCAGCTCTGGCCTACGATGCTTTTTTGCAAAGTCAACAAAACATCCCGTACCAAACAAGGTATCTATGGTGGACTGCTCTTTTATGGGTGCAGAACTGCTAAAACTGCAGGAGTACAAAACAACGGAGTGAAATGACCAGCACTCGCTAACGTTTAGCTCGGAGTTGTGGCAGCCTGAGTAAACAGCAGACATGCTTCTGTAGAAAATGCTGTTCAGTTTGAAATAGCGTCCTACTAAAGCTTTACATATTGATATTGATTATATTGATCAGCAGTTTTCTGGATTGCTTGCATCCAGTAATTGGGGTGATATTAGATTTCAAGGACAATATTTCTAGTCTTAATTATTTAACTTATACTGCTCCCAACACTTACAATTGATGTACAATTTAGGCAGCTGACATACTAAAGCTTAAAAAAAAACATGCTTCCTCTAACGAATTTTAAACAGCTTAATGTGCCTGAAAATGCTTATATTTATGTAGTCTTCATTCAGTAAGGATATTGCTACAGACGAGTGTTACTGTTAAACTTATTAGAAAGGATTAAATGTAAGTTTTTCAACTGGCTGATTAAAGTCAGAGGACGTTGATCAGGAGCCAAATTCTGGGTACGTCTGGGGAAACATAATCTCTTGATTTTAATTTTGCTGTCCCTCTAGCACTGCTGGCAGTATGTTAGAGGTTCTATAAAGAAATGATCACAAAATAAAGGAATTTAAAGATTTCTAAACTATGGCACACAAGTAATAAGACCGGAACCCTTAACAAAGAAAGAGGTTTAGCTTGAAGTTTTTATATCTATTATATCATCTATATGTTATAAAGGGACATCTCCTGCACCTGGATATCCAATCACAATTTTAAACATGTAATTATTTTCAGGGCAATATTTGGTCCGTATATTTTCCCCACACTGGAGAAACCCATCCTTATGGAAAGTGGGTTAGTGGTTATACCCCCAGACAGGCAATCCAGAGGCTATAATCACAAGGAGCTACAGTAATGGAAAGAAAAGAAGAAAAAAAAAAATCACTTTGATAGTGTAACTTCAGTACAGGGCCAAATGCGAGGCAAAGATTCCCGGCTCAGAGATCTGAAACATGAACCCAGAGGTTTGTTGTCTTCAAGAGCATAAACTCTACAACTTTGTGCAGAAGCAACGGACTGGCATGAGCAAACCCACAACACATACGGCGAAGGGAATACCAACCCGTACTGGCTCGTGCACACACAAACGCACAAACACAGGTCCTCTCAAAGGAAAATGAAATATGGATGATAAATAATAAATAGGAGTTGAAAAGGACTAGTTAATGTTTTATGAATCTGGGACATCATCTCACAGTGAGGCTGTAGGCTTTTGCTTCTTACTTGCATGACACATGCAGAAATGAAGAAAAAAAAAAAACACCACGGAGGAAGAAACGAACAGAAAAAGGAAAACTAGCATAATAATCGCAGCTTCAAGACTCATTCAAGATGAGTTTCCACAGTAAAGACATTAGAGAGGCATGCTTACAATGCATATCAGAGATATTACATGCATTAGCTCCCAGTGAGCAGGACAGAGGAGAGAAGCAGTGCACTGTGATCTTTAGGCGGAATTACATATTGGCAGACCCAGAGACTCCCTGTTTTGAACATCTGGAGGCCTTATGTTAATCATGGTGAATAAAAGGCAGTTAAATAAAAGTCTGAGGTCCCTTCCAGCACACAGAGTCATAGATGATTGTTTCATACACGCTGTTTGGACACAATGGTTTAGAGTTGCCCGGTGTCACATTTCAGCTCGAAGGACAATGTCAGTGTCATACCCTCTATGACGAACATGCATGCACGCGGCTGCCTGAGAGTCAACTGTGCTCTTGTCTATAAGCTATGCTCACCTTGTATGAGGATGCGCACATCCCGACTGCGGAGGTTGATGTCGTTGGCAACCTCGCACCTGTAAACGCCGGAGTCATTGCGATGAAGGGGATGCAGAAAAAGCAAAGTGCTGTTTCTCATCTCCACCCCCTCTGGCATTTCACTGTCCAACCTACAACACACAGAGAAAGGAGGACATTAAGGGGTGCAGAAAACAAATTCATTACTGGTGGAGGATTCATGTAGTAGGTTTCTATATCTTGCAGAACTGAATCTCAATCTCCACATGTTAAGGAGAGTTCAGCTTGCTGCCATAGTGACACTGTGCACTCTCTTTCAGTGAGAAGTTATCTTGTGTTTAAAAACTACCTTTAGCTTCCCTTAATTAGGAAATTTGGAATAGTAGGAGTTCAGGACGATGAGTGGATAGCCATGCAAGAACAGATCATTTATTAAAATATTCACATTAATTAAAAACAGTAAATGCCGTGCATCTTTTTTTAAATTTTATTTGAAGGACCAACACAAAGTAGAGTATAATTGACATGACGTCATGGCGAGGTAGCTCCGCCTATGTGGAAAATCCCGTAGAGCCAACCACCAATAAACAAACACAGTTGTAAAGGCACATTAATATTACATGTTCTACTCTGCCTGTGCTTAGGATTTGTATTTTTATGCACAAGGTATTACATACTGTAGATATGATATTAAAGCTCATAACTGCCGTTTAAAACATAACCATGACCACTGTTAACAGTTTAGCATTGCATGCAACATTTCTCAATAAACTTCTTCTCCATTTGTAGCTGTATGAGTTGTGATGTTAAGAAAACAAGTTTGAAAACTGATACTAGTAAAAAAAAAAATAAAAATGACATTTTCTAAACACCTTTGACCGTTAGTAAAGGTCCAGGTTGGCTCTACTAAGAATTGATGGGACAAGTCACATTGTGTTCTCTGTATGTGAATGGGTTAGATTTCAACCACCTACATTACGTTTACGGTCCTTTTTACTGTTAATGATTTTCAAACCAAATGAGTTTCAGCGCATCTGGTTTACATACATGTCTGGATTGTGTTTTACAAGCACTGACAACAAATGTGCAGCCAATAAACCCTGACTTTGCTTCTTAAGTCTATGGGGGACAAATGTGTAGGATGCTGTGCACAACAACATCTTTCAAACATCTGGCGCCGCGCATTTTCAGATTCTGACTTTTTAACGAGGATCCAAAGCAACAGTCGCAAGAATTTGACAATCTGAACTTTTTCGTCCGGATGCGGAGCGTCAACCAATCAGAGAGACTCTGACATATGACGTAGGGGCGCATTTCTTGCCTGTGGTTATTGTCCCGACTGTGGTGGTGGATGAAAATAGCTTATTTGGTAATTCAAAACTTGGTGCTAGCTTGCAAGACAACAGCCTTCTCTTGCTTTTCGTGAATAAAGTCAAGCCACCAGCCTAATTTTATCTATTGTACAAAGAAAACAGCAGGGGAAATAAGAGCACAGAAGCAGCTCGTCAACAGAGTTGGGTGCATTTGCGGAAACAAATAGAGGAGGGCAAGATGCCTATAAAACAAGTGTTTATTCAGGTTACGGCTAAGGATAACTAAAGATCATAACACAAACCTGATCCATCTGAAGTGATGAGCCGGTGGGTTGGCGTTGGCCTTACATGTCATCTGAACATTCTCTCGGCCTACATACCAGTCTCCTTCGTATCCCACAACTGATATATCAGGAGCGACTGCAGCGAGAGGAAGAAATGTTAAAAACACAATTATGTTCTGGCATTTCTGCACTATTTCAGTTCAATTGTTTTGTATGATTTCAATATAAATTTGTGAAAATTGGAAAACATTTCTTTTATGTCACAGTTTGGGGGTTCCCATTTAAATATAGCAGAAAGTCCATATTTTATGCCATTTTGCCTTTATATTCATGTTATATCATGTTTAAATTATATTCAATTTGAATAGTAACAAAAGGGAGAATATAAGAGAATAAAAACATGTCAAAGTGTCTCAAAACAAGTAGCTACAATAGAAAGAATGGCTAATTGTAAATGCGTACTTCCTTAACCTACTACTGAAAGCAAAAAAATTCCCTAATCTACACAATCAAGCGGTAAACCTACACTGCACGTTGAGCTGGTAGGGGATCCTGAACTGTCTGTGCAGAGCTGGGTGACGCACCACACAGGTGAGCGCGTGGCCCTGGACGTGGCGCGTGGGCTGCCAGACGTAGCGCACCTGCGTGCTGGTCGTACCGTTCACGTCGTCAAACAGTTGCACCTCTGACTGGCCGAAAAGGTTGGATTCCCAAGACACCTCAGCAGGGGGGCGAGCTCGCTCGGCGATGCAGGTGGCCACCACCGTGTCATTGCCCCCGTCGATCAGGGCAGCCGAGCCGGCCGAAACGTAGACCTTTGGCTCCACTGTTGAACAGGCAGAGAGAAAAAAACCAAGGTTTAATTATACCAGTTATAATAGGGCTGAAACAATTGATTTTGGATTTATCGTGATGAAACCATTTGGAGATATGTGATTTTGTGTGCATTTTTTTTGTTTTTTATTGCTATTTAATATAGTAACATAATACTCAGGTTTTGCTATGCAAACTGTAAATGTTCTCTTTTTAGCCAATTCATTGAGAGAATATTCATACAATTAATCTGTTATTAAAATAATCGTTATTTGCGGCCCAGTCATTAAAAATGTTCCCAAAAATTCAAACATTTTATTACACAGAAGAACATCACAAGTTTAGGAGGCATCTCTCCTTTATGATGGGTCTGGTAACAACATACTGGATGAAAGGACACGTTGTGTGTCTGTGCACCTACAACCCCGGGCCCAGATGAAAAATGGGTAATCCCCTCAGCAAAATTTAAAACACAGCTCTTGAACCTGTCTTTGCTTACAAAACTGAACAAACGACTAATACAGGGATCGGTGGTAGACCCGTATCAAACTGGGGATGCTGCACGATTTGTGTTTCTCCATCTGTATGTTTTTCAAGTTTTCATCTAGAAGCAATGACCGAGAGGTTTAGCAGGTAAATGATATCCTCTAAGGAGATTCTGTTAGATGTACTCTAAAAAGCAAAGCTGGGTTAAATAAATCTCGTCCATGCAAACTGTGTGGAAACTGTTAGTTAATCAACTCTGTTACCCATTTGTCAAAACTCAACTCTTTAGTGTGCTTCCAACTGTGTGTGAGCACTTGCGGCTTTTGAGAGCCAATATGATGGGCCAAATATTCAGCCCCTATACACACATAACTATGAGTAATGTAGAAATATGACACCGCATGATTCATTTCGTAAATGCCTTACAAAATACATCATAATTTTGTCCACTGATCATTTCTTCTCTGGCTTAATTTACCACATCTTGCAGTCCAAGCATTAAGAAATATTCAGGCCCCCGTGAGGTTTAAGGGTGTTTTCACACTGGATAATTCCCCCTCACTGTTCATACTGATGTTCACTTGTATATTTGTTTAAATGCTGGACCATAAGAAAGAAAAACTAAAAGCAGCTAAGTTGACATTAGGTACATTTTACATTATTGAATCATTTTCCAAACAAACGAAAGCCATTCGGATCTTTACACCAATACAGAATAACTTCAAGAGAATGGTCGACCTCGGGACACGTTACCACCAATAGGTATGAAAATTATTAAAAAAATTACAGTTTTCAAAATAAAGCTTTTTAATAAGTATACTAACATAAATAACTCGTACCAATGTACCAAAAGTATTTATTTTTTGCTTTGTCTGATGGCCTGATAAACCAACTTACTTACAACGGACTGTATATAAGAGCTCTACACAGAGGGAGGCCGCAATAAAACAAGCGAGGAGCGTCAGCAGCCATTACAGTCACTGTAAACGTCTCTCTTAATGGAAATAAATTATTGCTTTAGTAAAGTCAAATTAATTAAACTACTTCAGTTTATAAACTGCTAAATCCTATAACAACTCAAGGCACTACAAAACAGGCAGATACAATATTTCCAAAAGTCTATTAAAAAATGTCCCACTCAACCCAGCTTATTGCTGGTCTATCGTTTTTGGTTGTTTAGGAATCAGGAAAGAGTTACGAGCATGGGCTAGGATGCAGTTTTTCTGCAAGGCATAAAAAGGACTGTCCAACAACCACAGATTTTTAGAAGTTGAAGTTTGTAAGTGACATATATTAGTTACAAGAAAATCCTTGATTAGGAACATAATCAGATATTAAGGATTGAATGAGACATCCTCAACTCTTACCAAACTTGATTAAAATGGAAATCCTAACGTCAAGAATTAACAGAGCTGTTACTTCAGTCTTTCCAAAACTCCTAATATTATATTTTAATTAATACAGAATGAGAAACAACATGAAAGCTAATACAATATCAGGCATAAAAAAGTAAAAACACAACACAAAATCTATAACTTGTGCCTAAAAAGAAAGCCTTACAATACTCACCGAGCACACTAACGGTCGTGGAGGCTTGGGTGTTCCCCAGGGGAAATGTGGCTACCTTACAGGTGTAGATGCCCACGTCTGAGAAGCCAACGTTCTCCAGCACGATGGTGGCGTCGTGAGAGGAGGGTGACCGGAAATACAAGCGGTTGATGTACTCCGCTGGGATGAAGGTGCCAAGCTCGGGATTATACACGGCCACAGTCGCGGAGCCTGAAGGCAGGCGGCGCTCCCAGGAACTCTGAGTCAGAGTGAGGTTTGTGCCAACCTCCACCCGGCAGTCTAACGTCACATTCTTTCCAAGCACGGCACTGACTCTCTGAGGCACCAACACCTGACTGCACACAGCACCTGTCAAAAAAACACAACAGTTATCTGCAACCCAGCTTCACTAATGTCTACAATTTTTGGAAACTAACAACCATGTGTCAGTAAGATGCACATTTTAAAGCGTGAGGGAATTTTACTTGCTAGAAAGGGTCTCACATTTTTAATCCTAATTGATGACCACTGAGACTAAAGTACACAGATTCTTCAAGTTTAAGTAGGAATACAAATAATCATTTTATTTACTTTTTTTTAAATACATTTTCATCAAGATTTATGTACTGCTTTCCAAGACAGCTTAAATTTGGCCCACCAAAAAAATCAAGTCGTAATATAAAACACAACTCTTTGAACACACACCTAATCTGGATGACCAAATCTAGATTAACTCCAGCAACTGACTTTGGGAAGTTAGCAGAAAAGAGGTCACCTATAAAACTAGTTTGTTTTAGCAATTGCAAAATGTCACCAACTCAGAGAAAGAACAACAGCTAAAAAACAAAAAAAGACTGATCACAGCAACTATGAAAAGCTCCTTTTGGGAGTATAAAAGAAAACTGGCGAAAATCCATTCATGTCTTGATCTAAATAACTCATTCTGAGGCAGAAAGAGACACTATTAGAAATGGGGAAGTTTCCTCCACCAAGAAGGTTCCTTGCAAATTTTCAAGTTTCACTCCAGGCACTATCACGATAGATGGGAGACCATCTTTAAGTCATAGCAGTTACACTGCAGAGGAGAAAATGTTAAGTCTACGTCATTTTGCTCACCAAAAATCAATTAAAAAATTATGGTGAACTTCCTTTATTTGGAAAAATGTATACAGGAATTGTATCTTAATCATGCCAGATTGTTAATTAAATGATTGTAACCCCTGCAGTCTTATTTTTTCTGTATAAAGTCAGGGATGTCCCATTGCAACTTTTTCACTACTGATACGGTACCAATATTGCATTATTCCGTACTGACAGACACAGATATTGACTTGCTATGATATTGGGATGAATCCTACTTTTCTAGTATAAAATGTTAGAACCAGCTTGATTAAGAGATTTTACTCAAATGTACAACAGTGGTTGTAGTGATCATTGGGCTTTGCATGCTGGATACAAGCTGCTGGAACAGCATCATGTCTAAGTGCTGACATTGGAGATTTATGATGCAGGTCGATGGAATCGTATACTTTTTTTTACCGACATCGGACCGAAATCCGATATCAATATTGGATGGGGACACAACTAATAAAATTGCAACAGAATCGCAAAACCAATTAAAAATTTGTAAAATAAATAAATAAAAAAAGCTTAAAAGCAAGTGATAAGCAGAAAACAGATAACATGAACCTGGACAAATCATCTTTCTAAAGTTTCCTATGCTGTTCCATCAGTATGTCAGGAGGTGTCTTTTTGAAAGCTCAAGAAGATACAAAGAAATCCATACAAAGACTGCTTTTAGTAATTGCAACCATTCTGCGTCAATAATAAGACAGTTATGTGGTCTGGTTGGTAGAAAGAAGAAAAGCTTTGCTAAAAATGGTAGGGAACCAATGAAAAAGCATGTGAATATTTAACCTGTTTATTTAATTATAGTATGGTTTGGTAGTACTGAATAGAGTTGTTAATATCTGAAAAACAATACCTAAAATACTGAGAAAAAAGTCACAAATAAAGACTGATTCAGTGAGAAATCAGCTGTTTTGATGTAAAATCCACATCACGTCTAAACCATCTGACAGTCTAGCATCAATTTAAAAATATTGGAACTAATGCAGATTTTGGGCCTGACAACAAACACACATCTGACAGGGAGACTAAGTGGTCTCAATCACGACAAAGGAAAAAAATAAATAAATAAAAACTTTCCCTCCCACTGACCTGAATTCCTCAATTATAATCAGACATTGTGTTCGTCTTGTGTAAATATAACTAACCCATAGACTGTCACCTGCATACAAGAGCCTGACGCAAGAACTCAGCGCTATACTGAGTAAAGTCCAAATGATGAGAGGAGCACAGACTGCATCTGGTAGGAAGAAAGGGAAGTTGTATGCCAACATGATGACATCATCATTAGGAGAAGGGGAAAAAAAGGCTGGGAGAGGAGAGCGAGTTTAACGTTGAAGAGGAAACCAGCCTCAGATTTAAATATGAACACCGAGCTCTAATATTACCTTCAAAATAAAATGCATTGAATCTTTGATTTAAACATGCTGCTGGAAAAAAATAAAATAAAAATCACTGCAAATTCAAAATCATCTGCTTGCTTGGGAACAGACTCCAAATAATCTTTTGTTATATGGCCAGAGATGGTTCATTTAGTGACTAACCTCCATCAAATTAGTGTGGAAAGTACAAGTGTCCCAACTGCAGCATAAAAATGCAGCAAATGTTAAGTTTTAGGCTTATGAAAATCTCTTCTAGACAGTAGAGATATTCACAGGGTGGAGGAAAGTGTGACATTATCATTTAACCACGAAATCTTTATTACCTCAACGCAGATCTCATTTTTCACTTAAACTGACCCTGACATAAAACTTTCACCTTACTGGGAACGCGGTGTGTCAGAGTAATCAGCGCACGAATGCCAGAACCAGAGAGTTTCCAGTACAGCAGCACACTGTAATCACAGAAGATGGCTGTCGTCATCTATGCGCCTCATTCCCAGCTTTGACGTTCTGGCTTTTCAGGGCACAAACTGAGGCTTAGAAGCACAAAGAAATCCAACAGGCACATCCTCTTAAGTAATTATTTTTATTTTATTGTGCGGTTATGATGAACCTAAGTACATCACTGGAACAGATAAGATATAATACAAGAAAACCTAAGAAATATTCAGACTATTGCGAAACTTATAAAATGAAGAGTATTAAAAGCTTTCATGTTTTCATACTACTGGCCATTTATTAAAGCAGTTGTTTATCTGGGAACAATAGATAACATTGCCACAGAAGCTCTGACTTGCACTGAAACCCCAATTTGTAGTTGTTCCGGTTCGCCTATGTACAACAGGATTAATGTTTTATTAAAATCCGAAGCAAGTCATCATATCTTCAATCAGTGATACAATTACGGCCATTTCTGTGAACCTTTTACATGTTCTTTGAAAGAAGGAGCAGTTTTGAATGAAACCGATGAATCAAAGCATGCGTTTTTAAAATGAAATCAGACTTTTTCTTTCTATTTCTTAAGTGTATAGAAAGTGATCAAGGTTGTCAATTTATAAAGCAGCTCAATCAGTTGCCGTTTTTTAACAGGATGACAAAAAAAAAGAATCAGATTTTTCAGATTCTGATCTGAGCTACACTGTCCAGTTAATTGGTGGATTGATAAAATAACTAATCTTCCTTAAAAACTTTGTAAATCTTCAGAGTTAGCACTCTGGTAAGAGGAATGTTGACCACCAGAGAGGAGAGTGCGTCATATATACGATATATACGACTAAACTGTAGATATGATTGTCTGAAATGCTGAAATGTGCAGAAATTTTTGCCCGTTTTAATGTTAGGACCGAAAACATTACGGTTCACTGCAGCTTAGCCATAAAGCCTAAAAACTGCTGATCATTTCATGTTGTATTTTATGTGATTACGTCTCATGTTTTATACCACGCATTTCTTTCTTTTTGATGCGTAATCTTTGCTCCTGGTTTATTCAAACTTTCAATTCCTCTCTCTCTCTTTCGAGATTGCAAATATTGAACATGGTCCTGCAGACCCACGACAAATAAAATTTTGTTAAATGCCAGTGTAGTGGACTGTTAACCGATCTCTAATCTCCCACTTTCTTTGCCAAGTAGGTTAAACCAAAGACCTCCATTACAAAACAGAATAACTTTTGTTAAGCTAATGAATCCACAGAAATGCCAAACCTAAATCCAGTAAAAAAAAAAAAAACTAACCAATAGAGAGCAAGTTATTCCCTTTAGTCTGCAAAAAGCCAATTATGTTCCTTACTAAATCGTAGAAATAGAGGGAGACATTCAGGAAAACCATCAGAGCGAGAATATTTAACGGAAGAGGTATAGAAGTCGAATTAAATTTTTATTGGAGACGTGATGACGAGCTTACATAACCGTGCCCTTGTTTTCCTCAGCTCAGTAGGGAGCGTGATGATGATAGGAGCATCCTCCATCTGATCCAACGTGCCTCCCATCTTGACACAGCCACTGTGATTCCTACCTTCTAACCCCTAGAGACCAACGGAGGAGTTCTTATTATAACCTGAAGAGAGGAAAGGAAAAAAAACAAAAACCCCTCAAGATATTTTAAGTTAGGTCTCCAAATTCAACACAGCGCCTCTCGCTGACACAGAGTACAAAACAGATTATACTTATTATAGTCCTGGCATCAAGGACAAATCGCTCCTTTGGGACGCTTGGCTTGTTCCCACTTTAGTCAATATTACCTCCACTTGCAACACTTATGTGGCAGCGAGTGTATTAGTGCGTGTACGTTGCTACAAGAGCAGCTCGTCTTGGGGTAAGTGGAACCTGTAAGGACAGTGAGGGAGTATCATCGCCTTGGTCGGTTCTGTTGGACTATTAGTACTGAAACAAGTAAGGTCTTATCTAGTTTAACTTAATAAACCAGAAGCAGGTTTGTTGAGAAAGGCAACAGTTAGGTCAAGTCTGAGTCAGCAGCTTTTTACTACCTAAACGATGTCAAGTGTCAAGGCGCGCGTTATGAATGGCAGCAATAAACAGAGCAGGGAGGCTAATTACAAGCGAATCCCATCGGAGGAACGAGACTTGGCCAGGAGAAATGTGTTTCAGTTGGCAAGTCGAACAAATCTGCGCTGTGTCTGGGTAGAGAAGGACTCTGGAGTAACACCCTGAGCTGCGTTGGGTCAACATGAAGCAACACACCCAAGGATACTTTCAAATTATCGACCAGCTGGGCAGACAGGCATACTTCCCTTGAATGGAAAGGGGGAGGAAATCGGCACGTTGACTAAATGTTAAAATTAAACAATGCTAGAGGTGATTTCTAGCAGAAATATATTTTCTATCAACATGAATGCAGATTTTTTTAACACATTTGTTCAATACTGATTAAATGTCTTTAATTTCCGTCAGAACTGGAAGAAAAACTGTAGAAAACAAATGGTTGACTACCATTTTCTTATATTGGCTCAGAGTGAAATTGAAAGTACTTGACATTCAGTTATAGTAGCGCTTTTAATTGTCCTGCTGCTAAAGGAATATAGTCATAAATGTTTATCAAGTTTTTCTGATATCATGGGAAACACTCACACAATCTTCTCTGCCTAATTGCTGTTCATTATTTGGATGTTTTTCCTTGCTAAAATACTTAAACAATGCGATTTGAAACGCTTTTGGCTTGTGTTTTCAAAGCCGCCAATCCAGAAGTACCAATTATTTCCCTTGGCGCCAATTGGCTGAAACACAAAAATTATGGATTGACTTTCTAACCATCAGGTCACCAAATCCAGGCTATTCATCCAGATATGCAAACCAGTTTTATCAGAGGGTAAAGTAATAAAGAGAGGAAAGAAATAGAGGAATGAGCATATTTTTATATAAAAACAAAACAATATTGTACTTTTTTGTGATCAGTGTGGATATCTAACTTACATTCAACAGAAGCAGAAGGTCAGAACCTCAACATGTACAGCAGACATTAACCAAATCTCTACACCCTTCTCTTCTCCTAAAACCTCAGATTCATTAACTTTAAAACAAAATGATGACTAATGTTACCTACAAGACAATACGCAGCACATTAATATGATCCCAAGCAATATATGGGTGACTTTTCTAATCTCCACCAAGATTTATCAAAGCGCGACCCGTCCCTGCAGACTGTCCTGTTGTTTAATTGCAGGGGGAAACCCTCCACAACACTAAAGTGGAGGATCCTGTGGAGCACAAACAGAACCTGTGAAGCAGAAAACTCAACTCTTTCTTGCTTTGCGGTAGAAATAAACATAAACTGCTGCAAATATCAAATATGGCTCTCCACCCAGGGTGACATACTCAGGGTGAGCAACAAATAATCTGCCATTAATGGCAGTAACAGTTCCCAATGGATGCGTGCTTGCTTTTGTTCAGTTTTATATTTTTACTTTAAAGTTTGTATATTTGTTTATGTTTTTAGGTAAGCAAACACCTTACCAACGCCTGACGTTACAAATTAGTTTGGATAAAAATGTAAAGAGCGGGGAATTGTTTCTACTTTACAATGAAACAACAACAACAACAAAAAACATTCATGCACCAATAATCCCTGTGGGTTGATCACTTTAACACATTAGCAAGAATTAAACTCAAATATAAAAAGAAATCTAACAAAAATTTGTTTTTTAAAGCCTCCTGCTGGACAAAATAGCTAATACATGAGGCAACACGTGAAGCCAGCATTTGATCAATTAGGCAATTCTGCTCCAGCCTGCAGCCTAACAGGCAGTGTAAAACTTCAGCTTGAAAATTTTGCTTACACATAACAAGTTTGTTTCTTGCGACTTGATATAACAAGATAAACGAGCATTAATCATACCATTTATAATACTCGCTTCTCTCAGATTGCCCCAGGGCGGCTGTGGCTACCTTGCCATCACCAGCTGGTGAATACTTAAAGTAAGGTAAAGCCCCTTTGGAGCCCTCTGGATTGGATAAAGCTCGATACACGTACAGACCATTCCCCATATTTATCTGGAAAATCCCTGAATAAAAACCCCAAAAACCGACAATGGCTGCAATTGCAAAATTTCCCAGATAATAATATTTAAAAAAAAGCACCCAAACAACTGTTCACAGCTAATGCGTGTGTCTTCTTTCAGGTGTTAGTTTGCAGCAACACGTAGGGGAGGGGCAGCAACTGGCTAGTCTATGCTTCATTCAGGACATTGATCATCTCTATTTAGGTTTAAATAAGCAGACAGGAGAGCGGATGTTCATTCTCAGTTTGTTGGTCAGTGGGCTCAAAGTTGCGTGTTTGTGGGCGGAGTCAGTAAACTGTCCACGGTTTAATTAAATCATAATTAGCTTAGGCTGCAGCGCGGACACTTGCTGGCTGACCCCCACCCTGGTGTAGGTTTGTGTGTGTAGGAGGGGAGCAGTGTCCTCTCTGGGTACTCCAACTTCCTGAGATGTTCTGTTAGGGCAGGTGTCACCACAGCATCCTGTCTGATTAACACAACACTTAATGACGCTAATATGGCTGCCGCGAACTCCTCGTTAGCCAATTGATGCTTTAAAATAAATAAATAAATAAATAAATCATGCCCGACTCAGTTTGCGCTGGATAACATCTCCTCTGTGGTATCAAAGTTTCAGCCTCTGAAACGACGCCAAGTGAACTCAGTTCAAAAAACGAAAAACTTCGTCCATCAATCAGCTGGTTCCGCTCGTTTTTTAATAATTTTCTTTTCTTTTGCAAAACTTCAGTCGGAACAAACCCCGCCATTAAATTAAAGCCAGGACTCACCTGAAACGAAGCACAAGACGAAGCAAAGCGCAGCTCCGCTCCGGGGACTCGGAAGCGGCGGCATCGTGAGCGGCGGCAGCAGCGCAGAACCCGTCAGTCCGGCCGAACCGTGGGACGCATGCCAGTCGGAGGAGCCCTGAAGAGTGGAAGCTCCTCGGCAACAACTCTGAAACCGCATGTGGACTGAACCATCTGGGCCGGCAGGAGCGGGGAGGCCGCGGGCTCAGCTGACGCTGGAAACGAGCGGACTCCCGGCTCCGGAGCCGCAGCATCCTCCCCTCCTGCTGGAAGGATCCATCCGGACTCGCATTACGTCACCTTTGTGGAGAACTCCACAGATATTGATTCATCACATCTTTTCTGTTTTCTTTCTTCCATTTTTTTTGTTTCATTTGCGCACGTCGCCCTCATCTTCTTTTTGTATGTAAAAAAATCCTTTGCATATGCCAATGATCTTAAATTGCTATTTTTTTTATGTTTGCAACAGAAAAACGTGGCTCAATATTAAACGAGAATAATGGGAGAATTTTATTTTGTTTTACCAGCTATTCCTGTATTAAACTTAGTATATTTCAATCCAGATCCAGTTTAGACGTGTCACATGTCGTCTTGAGGCTCTTTACAAGAAAACTCTTTCATTTCAATCATAAATACATGATAATTTAGTTTTTAAGGAGTCCAATCTAAGGAAACCCAGCACATAGCATCAAGTCCTTCACTGACTTGCAGCATTCACTCCTCCTGGATCAGCATAGGAGACGATAGCTTGGGTTGTGCCATTTGACTTTACAGCAATCTCTCATACTGAGCATGCATGCAGCGACAGTAGAGAGGAAAAACTCCCCTTTAACAGCGGGAAACCTCCAGCGGAACCTGGTTCAGTACGAGCAGCCGTCTGCCACAACCGACTAGGGGTTTGAAGAGACAGCAGACACAACTAGATGCAGAGGAGACGGAAACAAAGACAAATTAACAGCAGATGGAGAGCATTAATGATGTCATCCCGATGGTTCAGCCAATAGTACGCCAGACCAGGTGTAGCTTTTATGGAGAGAACACTGGTGGAAACAGAAATTTAAAGAAGAAGAAAGTAGAGAAAAGGTCAGGTTTTCCTCCAGCAGTCTAGGCCCATAGCCGCATAAATAGAAATAGCTTATAGGAAAACCTAACCCTAGAGTAGAGTTATACACGAGAGGGGTAGAGCAAAGGAGAACCGTCTGTCTAAACTGAATTCTTTCTCCCAAACGGAAATCTTAAGATAAGACCCAAGTAGTATCAAATAAATTAATTCGATCACTTACCACAATGTATCAAAATGTTTCCCAAGAAAAGTAAAATTTACAGAAGAAAAAGCAAAAGATACCAACAACCTATCTTCTCACCTTTGTTGTTAAAGCAACAGAAAGTAGTGGTTATTTCTGAGTTGTTCTGAACATGATAAACAGAAATCAAAAAGTCTGGCATGCGTTCACATTCAGAACCTTTGTTCAAATCTGTTTACTAGGATTACAGTTGAAAGAGCTTTTAAAGGTGAGTCACTCCTTTGGTTTGGCACATCTACAGAATAACATTTTTTTTCCTGAACGTCACATTGGAGGCAGAGCAGGTGAACATGAGACGTCAAGTCTTTGCTCAGTTGGATTTGCGCAAACATCAGCGGCTGAAGGAATCTATCAAACAAGCGTGATGGTGCAATGTGTTTGGTTATGGTACCGATGTGAAATGTTTTCTTGGGGTTTGATCCCAGTGGAGCAGATTGTGACAGGAGTAGGACAGAATGTGAAAAAAATTAAGGGGCTTAAATAGTTTTTAATAACAAATGACATGTTCCTGCGACCTGAAGATTAATAATATGTGTAACCATCAATAAAACGATTGGTTGCCGTCCATAAGGAGCTTCATTATTTTTTCATTTAATGGTTTCTTTCATCTGCATATCATGATCCTTACAAGTGAAAGATTACCCACATCTCCAAAGATTTTAATTGTAGACACAGCAATGAAACTCCACAGGCTGAAGCTCTGCCGTCTTATAGTGCAAGAAGCTGTTGTTCCTTCCCGCGCTTTACTCTCCCACCCACAGCATCCAGCAGTCCCGTCCAAAAAAACCAAAACCGATGTGTTCTCAGTGAGATTTGGTTTGTCTTCTCTTCCTCTTTAGTTTTTGCTTTCCAAGAAAGATCAAATATATATTTGCTTCACTTTAATTTTAGAGGCAGTTTTCACACCTTGCTGCTTGACAAAACTGATGGTTTTCCTTCATTCTTTACATTGCTTAAAATTAGTTTGTTAGGTCTTATCATATTATTATAAAAATTGTAGGGTTAAAAGTCAAGAAAGAATTCCCCTCAGCCCCTGATCAGTATAATTTTGCCTTTAATTATTATGGCATTTAATCTGTGGCTTAGTGGTCGATCTGCATTATACCTTTATAATTAGTCAGTTAACTTAGTTAAATGTAAAACTAAAACTATATTTAAGAAGATGATATTTGAAATCCTTCTTGGTGATCACATTACTTACAGCTTAGAAAAATACACATTTTGGTTTCCAATCCAACCGAGGACACCATGAAATTACTTTTGTTAGTGTTTTTCTCTCACTAGGTAACATCTGGGTATCAAACACAGAAAATAAGTATCCGGCTTCCATCGCTACTGTTTAACCATGAGGTCGATCTTTTATAAGGTATTTTCGGAAGAACAAGAAGTATTGAGACAGGCAGCTTCCTAAAGGGACAGCAGAGAGCTAACCGGGTCAGCTTTTCACTCTGAATTACATGGATAGAGTTTCTTCTCAACCATCCCATTCATGCACCGATGTACATGCACAGACATTTGCCGACAACCCCATTATTTAGTTGGTAAAATGCATTAGTTGTACATTCATGAGCCTAGCGCCTCACCTGCAAACTGCTTGAACCTCTTCATACTTTGTCGCATTACAATCTCAAACATCAATGTGTTTCAACAGGGGGTTTATGTCACAGGCTGAAATAAAAAACCTTGACACTATGACAAAGTGGGAAAGAAATTATACACGGTTTTAACAAATTTTTGTCTAGTAAAAAATCAGAGAATTCTGACAAACGACTGTATGCAGTCGCCTTGGGTTATACTTAGTAGAGCCTTCTTTCGTCTCAATTACAGCTGCAAGTCTTTTGGGATCCGGCTCTTTTAGCTTTGTACATCTGGAGACTGAATTTTTCAAAAATTCAGTCTCACAGGGGACAAACACTTTTAAGTCTTGCCTCCACTTTCTAAAACGGTTGCATTTCAACATATGAAAGTTCTTTGTTATACACGGTTCTTATTACATCTCTGGCTCATTACGTAAGCCTAAGCTGCTTTCTTAATAATGCTGAAAAAAACATCCCCACAGCATCACACTGTCACTACTGTCTAGAATCAAAATTAGAATCAGAATCAGAATCAGAATCAGAATCAGGCTTTATTGGCCAAGTATGTTCACAAATACAAGGAATTTGTTTTTTTTACACAGATGCTTGAAGTGCACAAAAAATACAGTAAAGAAACATTTGTAACATTTAGCATGTGTTATTTATATTTTTTTTAAAGTGCAGTTTTGTGCAGTATAAAAACTATAGAAGTTATAAAAATATATAAATAAATTGTTCAATTGTTCATGAGAATAATGGAAGTTGGAAAAAAGCTTCTCTGTAGCCTGGTCGTACGGGTCTTCATGTGGCAGAAGCGTCTTTTGGAAGACACCGAAACAGGTGACGGCCAGGGTGAGACGGGTCGATTTTCTCTGCACTCTTCCTGGTTCTAGAGGCCTGCAGGTCCAGCAGTGCGGGCAGCTTTACACAGATGGACCTCTCTGCAGACTTGATAGTGCGCTGCCGCCTCTTGGTGTCGTGTTTTGTGATAGTACTGCCCCACACTGTGATGGATGTGGTGATGATGGACTCAATGATGGCTGTGTAGAACTGCACCATCAGCTCTTGGGCTAGGTTGAACACTTTCCCAGCCTCACCTGCTGTTTTCTGCCAGTAAGAAAGTCAATTATCAACTGGCAGGTAGAGGCTGGTACGCTGAGTTCAGTCAGTTTGCTGTGTAATTGAGCTGAAATCCAGGAACAGAATTCTTGCATAAGTTCCTGGGTGTTCAATGTGTTGGAGGATGAAGTGGAGACCCATGTTCACTGCATCGTCCACCGCACGGTTAGCCGGATAGGCAAATTGCAGGGTGTCTAGCAGTGATTTCCTTAATGTGGTTGAGAACCAGTCTTTCAAAGGACTTCATGACCACAGAGGTCAGGGCAACAGGTCTGTAGTCATTTAGTCCTGTGGTAGTTGTCTTTTTAGGAACGAGGTATTACTGTGGAGCTTTTAAAACAGGACGGAAGAACACACAGCTCCAGTGATCTGTTGAAGATCTTAGTAAAGACAGGTGCAAGCTGGTCTGCACAGGTCCTCAGGCAGGAGGGAGAGATTCCATCAGGACATAGTGCACTACATTATTGTATTTCTTGTTCAGGAAGATGTGCAGTTGCTTTCTTTCACATGAAGTTTTTTATATATTGTCCATGTAGTTCCATTTCTATGTTATTTCCCTTTAAGCTACTGAAAGTAACACTTTGTGTTTTGTTTGTATTAAATAAATGGCAATAAAAATGCACTGCTATAAATAAGTTTGCTAATTGGAATTTAAAAATCTGATTAGATGTTTTTCTTTTCGTCCTTAATTAGAATTTGCACAGCCGTGTACATCCTCCTGTAGTTCTCTCATAATGGAGCAGAAGACCTAAGCATCCATCACTATACTATTAAACTGAATGTCCTTTTTTCCTCGCTCTCCTTTTACTGTTGTATTTCCCCTCACATCTACCCCACTTCTTTCCATTCTGCTACAGAGAAGTTTAGAAACTGCAAAATCAGCAGACATAGACAAATGTTGTGCGAGCACCTGGGTCTCAGCAAGAAGGCTTTGGACGGAAATTACTGATCCATCAAGAGGTGTGCGTTTCTCCTCAAAAACGTACATAAGCAGTGAAGCCACAAAAGGCACGCCTCCTTTATTTGTGCTTTATTGGCTCTTTTGTGGATGCACTCCTGTTTATATACCACACACCAACTGAAGAGGCCTCCGTGCAGCCTCCGCGATCACATGTGAAATCCTTGCTGCAGAGAGGCTTGTTAAAGCAAAACTGTAGAATGGACCGTCTTGTCAAAGATCTGAGAGGATTTTATTATCATCACAACAACCTTTTCCCTCTTGCTCTTGTTGTCCAAACTGAAGAGCATCACGGTCACTAGGTACTTTCTCACTTTGGAATGTTTTTCAACCTTTCATTGGGGGCTGGAGAGGTTTTGAATGGGCCTGTGGATTGTGGCCAAGTAAAGATGGCTTGAATTAGCCCACCTCTTTCTCAGATGCTTCCTTTATTCTGCCGGTCAACCCCCTCCCTCCCTCCCAGTTTACCGTCTTAGATTGTTTGCAGCCAGGCTCAGGCTTTATTCCTACACAACCATCCATCTTCACTGGGAGAAAGAAAGAAGAGGGTATTTTTCTAAAATATGTGATGCATTACTGGGTGTATTTTATATTGCAGATTTATGAGTCACATACTCACACAGACTAAGGCTACAAGACAACAGTAATTGGCTGTGTGAGATAGTTTGTGACCCTGTTTCAAAGACAATGCTGGCATCTGCTGGTTAAAGGGATGAACTGTGGTTTTTATTACTGGGTCAGTGGCATAAAAACCTCACTGAAAGAGTAATAACATAAATTATTCTAGATTATATTTACTTAACAGCAAGGAAAAACGACAATTGATGTCCGATCTGTTCACTTGGTTCCATTGATTTTTGTATTTGTTTCTTTTAGAATAATATTTCAATTTTACATTTCAGATTGCTTTTAGTATTGTTTTACATTTTTTGTTTTATTGTTAGGTGATATATATGTGTTTGGGTTCACCTACCTTTTAAATATTCTTTTTAAAGCCTTTTTAAACCAAGGAACTCTATGAGTAAATAAAGATTGCTTTTAAAGAACAATGAAATACATAACAAAATAAAACTGGAGAGTTACTTGTGGCTAAGCTGACTTTGCCTTAAAATATATTAAGTTAAACTGGTCCCCTTAACTTTAAAGATAACTGCTTATAAAATATAAACCAATTTAAATATTCAAATATATATATATATATTTTTTGCTAGATGAGATTTAAAAAAAGTATTTCTACATGAAAAGTCATTTTCATTAGATTTAGTATAGAGATCAAGAAAGCTTCAAAAATTAAAACCAATTTTTACACAGTTCATTTTTGGTTAGGTTAATTTTATATATTTAGGACAAGTTACATAAAATAGAAGAAAATGTAAAAACAAGATTTAAACAGACAGTTGGAACCGAATCTTTACATGCACCGTAGACGTCTTTGGATTGCACATTATCTATGGATAAGGACCTTAATTTATTGTGACATGGCTAGTTCCTTTAAAACTAAAATTTAAATAACTGACTACAATGAATATATTTTTATTTGGAAGCAAAATGCTGCCTGAAAACATGATCCCAACAAATCCAGCACTGTCAGGAGAAACTAAGTCTGGTCTAAGGCTTCAAAACCTAAAGTTTCTCAGACAATTATGAGAAGCTTTAGGAAGATTCATCGTCAAGTTTTAAAGGCAATTGCATAGAATGCTATGTAGGTGCATGTTCGGAATTTAAAGAGTGCAATAATAATAAATAAAAATATCGGTCATATTTTTTGCATTTACAAATTGATTTCCATTTAGTGCGTGTAAACATGAGGTTGCAACTCATTTCTATTTTTTTAAAGACACAAATATACCTGTTTTGTGTCTTGCTTGTATGTTAAGTTTTTTTTCTTTTAATAAAAGGATTAAACAGTATGGGTTCTATGTAGTAACATTAGTCTTTTTTAAATCTTTAAAGTATGGTTTCAAATCTTTATAATATGACTTTTCCAATTAAACTATTAAGACTTGGGATATGGTTCTACTGAAGACTTGTAACCAAAGGTGAAATAGTATTTGAAGACTTGTTGGAAGGTCTGATCTTTAAGACCATATAGGAGCGGGCTCAAAAATTTAGGGAAAATGATTAAACTTAAAAAGAGAATGTGCTGGACGTAAAACGAAACGGCTGGATCTAAGTTAAACAAGTCACTGGAGTTTATCATGGTAAACATTGGGGGGACGAGATACAGACACAACTGAAGCACATGTAGGACCATGGTCTTATGCGCTACTTTGGTCCTGTGAGCACAAGACTAGCTGTATTTCACAACAATCATGGTTGCAGCATATGTATAAATGATAATAATGGTCACCAGGACAAAATTTGCAACGGTGAAAACTCGGTTTAAGATCACGTAAACATGCAGGTTAAACACACTTTTTCTCCTGCAGACCAGTAGGGTAGTGAGGCTTCTGCCACTGAGGCTGAAAAACACAAAAAGCTGTGCAGAGGACTCTAAAGAGGCCACCGTCCACATGACAGCGACGGCCACACGTGTCATCCTCAAGGTTGCAATGGTGGCGTGCCTCAGAGGGAAACAGATAGCAACGAATCTCTCCAAGGACATAACAGCCAGGTTGATGGGGGAAATCTTCATGACGACCGCCGCAAGCTGGATGACAATAATGCAAGTCCAAGTAATAACCCTGACCATGGTCAAGGCAAATATGTATAGCAGCGTTGTCAGCAGGACCTGCAGGGAGTCAGACAAAAGCAAATGGCCGAACAGGATGTAACGAGGCGACTCATGAAAAAAGGGCTTTTTCGCCAAGGCAAACAGCATGACGCTGTTAACATACAAGAAGATGAGGCATGGAAGAAGAGACAGCAGAAGTCTGATATGTAAATGAATCTGCATCATGGTGGAAATATCAGTTTCATTCATTCCTTTGGCTTAACGCTGAGTCTGTAATAGAAGGAGAAACAGATTCGTCAAACAAATCAGCAGTCTGTAATCTGAACAGTCCTGAGCATTAAACCCAGAGCAGAACACCATTAAAACATATATTTTGACCCCAAACAAAGTCAAGTTAAAACACTAGCAACAAACATTTTACTGGACAATGCAGCATCACAATCCAAGTTGCTAATTCGTGATAAAATGTCTTGTAAATAAATCGTCAGCGTTCTCTGGACTCATCACCTACAAACGCTGGCTTGGCCTCGCTCCTTTTAGAGGAGAAGCGTGACAAGAGAATCCAACTCTTTCTTTTTTTTTTTTAATAAGGGATCGGATTCCTGACATCATCAATGTTCAGCCAATCAAATCTCTGTATTAGCTATAATGCTTTTCTTATCCCGTTTGCAGTTTCATGGCTAAATGGATTGAAATACATTGATGTGATGAAAAATTAGCTTCCTTTTTAGGTACACTCTTTATTTAAGATTATCAAACACACTGTAACACTGGACAAAGAGTAAACTCGAAAGTAGTTTTTTAATTTGTTTTTAAATAATTAAAAGGAAAAACATCCAAACAAACTGGTTTTTTCTGAAAATTACATTTTCTTGATTACCTGCAGCTTTTTAATGTTTAGAAAACCATGCAGCAGTGGTGAATCTTTTCAAGAGAGGCTGATCCGCCAGATTACACACTTTAGTTGATTTCGTTGAGGTGATTCAACAACATATGAGAGTGAACAGGCAAAGATGGGATTTGTTTACAAGATAAAAACTTCTGCAGAGAAAAAGGGCTCAATAGAGGTTTTTATGTTTTGATGATCTGCATGAATATTGGGAAAAATATATCATGAACTAATGATATTAAATGGAATTTTGACATATCTGGTGTAAAGCCGCTTTGGCATTTCAGTAATTAAATGTCTTGCTGAATGTGGCAAGATGATCTGGGGCTGGAGGGATGTTTCAGGGTCTGTACCACTTGCCAACATTTTGAAACCATTAACTCTCCTCTTTACAAAAAACAAAAAACCCCGAAGTAAAATAGCCTGAGCATGAGTTCTTGACTTTTAGCTTGAGCACACTTTTGTAGCAGGACAACAATCCTAAACTCAACTATTAATAGTTTAAAAGTGTTGATGCACAAAACCCATCTAGAGTAGCAGGAAAGAGGAATTCAGCTTTTTTTCTGCTTTCAAGTCAGTTAACAAAATGCCAGAATAGAAAGACATTTTCAACAAGCTGAGAGGAGCAGCTGTTGTCTATCAGTGAACAGTTATAAATGATTTTCAAACACCGCCACAAAGAAAATCACTATGTACGAGTGAAAAACATTTAGGACAGCCTTCAACATTTTTACCTATATTGAGCAAGTAGAGCATGTTTGTAAAGGTTAAAGGAGAAAGACCTTTCTGCCCATAAAAATAATATCACAGCAAAGTTTGTGTTTGCAATGTTTTATTGGTTTGGTAAAGCTGCATATATTTTGGTGAAAGACAGACCTTAGCATATTAACGCACCCAGCTTTTAGATAAAGTGGTGGTATAGTCTATATGTAGATGTGTCTCTCGGCTCTGAATGGTCACGATTCTTTTCTGAAGCCTTTCTAGAACATTGAGATCTGATGGGATTGGTGGTTCCTGCTTGGAGAAGTGCTACTAGAAGTTTGGCTCTCACTCTAGAGGGATACTTGAACCTATCAGCCAGCAGGAGAGGGTCTGAGTGTACCAGATATCTGGTCTATATTTTAGTAAGCTCCAGATCGCATTTCCTTTTATGTTGCTAAAAATGAACTTTACTGAACTGTTTTGCTGCAGACACTGGACTGTTTAGAGATGCGGGCTGTTGGACTTTACAGGTATGCGACAGGTTAGAATAATTTTCCTATATAAAGTTCACAACTGTGTTATCCAACTTTGAATTTCTTTAATGTTAAAGTAGATATCTTACCAAAAAAAGTTAAGGATGAGTGGCTAAACACATCTTGGAGGGATTTGAATTTGATTTGGGGCCATCAGAAAAACTAAGTATAGTGAGCAAAGTTTGATCTAATGGAGAAGGATGAGTGACATTGAGTGACGTTAATGGATATGGTACTGCGCTTACCACATAAAAAATATTTGACATGAAAGTTATCTAATTTTATTTTTAATTGAGTAAAAAACCATCACTGTCTTTCAGTTGATTTTCCAATTATAAAGATAACAAACTTTCCCGTTTATACATCTATAAAGATTTAAAAGTACAAAATATTATCTGGCAGGCCCACAATGACGTTGGTAAAACAACTTCAGTGCCACTAACCAACCAAACTTGTTTATAATCACAAATGATACAATACTCTCAAAGGTTGTAGCCCTCCAGAGACTTGTTATAATTCATTAATTATTTACATGTTTTTATTGGAAATACAAGGCATTTGTTACTGTGCGGGTCCATGGAGGGACAATTAAAAGCTAGTTTTATTTATTCCCAAAGTTTGTCAGTAGTACAAATAATACGTAAGCTGCACATAAGTTTGCAAACATGCAAAAATCTGAATGAAACAATAGTTTACTTTTAAAATTGGAAAATTAATTTGAAAACACTTAGTTTTAAAGTAGTTAAAAAACTAAAACCATTTTTTTGTTTGTTTTTTTACAATAATTTTAACAGTATTAAAAATTTTAACTGTAACTGCTATTTAGCAAATTTCCCAACAACATTCTTGGATACCGTTTTCAGAGATTAGTTTAGATATTATAGAAGATAAGTTAACATGGATGAAGTAAAGAAAAAAGAAAGGCATGTGGTTTCTACTACAGGAGCCAAAAGGATTATCTGGATCATTTTGTTGTAAAAACCTCAGCCTGTCTCTAAAGGGACCACTTCATTTAAAGTTACATTCCATTACATTTGATTATGTAGAAAAAGTTTCTATATTTTTATTGGTTAAGAAAGTAAAACTCAAATATTTTAAAACTTATTTGTTCATAATTTGATAATTATGGCTTACATGTAATGCAAATATTGTTCCAGAAAATGTTAATATCTCAAAGACCTTCATCGGCTGATCAACTGTAAGCACCTAATGAGGTTTCCCGACCATCTAAATATTTACCTTCAGGGTCAGTAGATTTCATAATCACGTAGAAAACAGATGACTGGACAGAAAATGGTCACTGACGGCCACAACAGCAAAAGTTATTGTGAATAACTAACTTCTTTACCAAAAAGTTGTGTTCAAGCACATTGGTTCAGTGTAAGGAAAGTGTGGCACAATAAGGTGAACCAGCATCAAGAACTGCAGCCTTGGGAGGATTGTTAAACTGAATTCATCCCAGAATTTGGGGGAGATTCAGATTGAGTCACTGTGCGTAGATGATTCCTACATACAGGCTACAAGCTTCTTACCTGGACTATGAAGAAAAACAACAGGACTGAAGCTCTGCAGGTGCAACGTCCCTTTGTTTGAAAGATAAAAAACATGCATTTCAAATGTTGATGAGTCTCCGAGTCTAAATGAAAAGCAGAGACAATCCATGTAGGTCGAAGTCCAGTGACACGTTTCCAGTCAGTGATAATTGGGAGGTTTAACTGAACATAATGTGGCACATTTCTCATACTAAAAATATCTAACTTGTAATTCCTTATAATCAAAGTTTAATACCTGCCTCATTGAAGCACCGTTTTTGATGAATAGATATTAAGTACATTACATCCATGCAAAGTAAATTAAAGCTGCTTAGTGTATCTGATCAAAACAACCCAGAGCTTATTAGGAGACAGGTATGGATTTAAGCCCAATCTTATTCCCGAGAATCTCCCCTAGTTGTCAATTGATCTCCTGCTGTTTAATTTGTTTAGTGGTTAAAATATGCTTAGTAATGAAACATTCATCCAAGAAGCCGATGAATTTTTTTATTTAAAGATTTCTTCAAAGCACACCCGCCTCGCGATGCAATATTAAATAGATCTGTTATCAATTAGGCAGAAGAGTGTGACAAACAAATCCTCTTTAGGTATGGGATCTTTAAACATGTTTGATGTATTCTGATTAGTTGAATGCAAGTATAGTTAAATGTATCAAAAATTTTAAATACTTTCTAATGCATCAAACTAATTATTAAAGGGTTATTGTGTTTAAACCAAACAGACAATGGTCTCTCAAGGCTTTACTAGTCAGCAAACTGGTCTGAGCTACGCCCGAGAGATAATAGTTTTATCCATTAGGAAGGTGAGCTGCCATAACCCAGAATATAGACCATTACAAAGACCTAAAACTGGGAAAGAACTGTTCAAAACCTGTAGTCGACTTTAACATGGCTAAATGGATTTTATTTTTATTGAGCACATCAAATAACCTTGTTTTTTTTTGCGTCCATTTTTAATCATTGCCATTATAGTTCAAAGTAACACATCGGAGACACACGTTAACAATGATGCAGTCACTCAAAACATTAAAACATGACATTTCAGAGAATAAAAGAACAAAAGAATGGAGTATAAAGAAATAATCAATTAGTGTTTCGAAATAAAACAAGGCAGAGCTGAAAGGCAAATATCTACAGAATCCAAGCACCAAAACAACAACAACAATAATAATAATAATAATGTCATATTTTCCTTAAATGGCTTTCAAGTTGCACGATGATTGCAATGAAACAGTTCTTCTTGCTTGTTGACTTGAACCGGACAGGAAATTAGCTGTAAAAATAGGAGTAATAAAAAAAGACATTATACACTTATTAACAATAATAACAGCTGGTAAGTTCAATTAACCGTTGTCTAATTCTGAATTTAAAACATTAGCAGCAGTTAAAGCAAGAAAATCAATATTTTATCAGAATAAAAAGAACACCACATCCACCTAAAAAGAAATTATAGATAAAATTAGACAAGGCAAAACTAGCACCGGATAATAGAAGATAATATATACATATACCTTTGGTATATATAACTTATTACATTCATCAGTCAAACTGCAGCTAATTTATTTCTTTTTTTTGTTTCAGATTTTTTAAGTTTTTCTTATAAAAATGCTTTTTTAATTCTAATTACTGATTTGTGGTTGCGGGCCAAGCAAAATTATTCAGAGGGATGCCATGATGAATAGCATGAGCCAGCACATTGACTTTAAAGATTTTATGACCTACAATAAAAGAGAAATACCGTGTGAACAAGTGGGGCTGCTGTGATTTGTCAAGGTCATCAATACAGTTGACTACAATAGTCTCTTAGACTTATCTTTAGCCAATACATATAAGCTTTGTATGAGTTAATCATTTCATCAATTTGGTTTTAATCCATTCCATGCAGTCTGCAGCAATGAGGGCATTGCCTTAAATGTCTGCAAGTATTGTTTAAAAAGGCGTAGAAATTCTCCAACTCTGTAATGAACCAGGTTATAAAAAGTTTTCAAAGCTTTTAAGGCCAAAGAGGCGTGAAGCATGATAATGGAAGTTTGGACGCTTTGTTATGTCAGTGGAAAAACACACTTGGGGAAACTTAGGAGACAGACGCAGGAGCTGCTGAAGAGCCTGAACAGAAAAAGTTGCTCCTAAAGACGTTAAAAGGCTCTGTGAGGATTTCTGGTTTTAATAAGTACAACGATTTTCTGCCTGTGTCAGCTCACTTTGGCAGGCAATGTAAACACATCCAAAGAGTTAACCAACACTAGCCATGTTAAAGTTGTTTGCTTTGAGGTTTAGCAGTACGCTTTCTTATAATTTCTTTCAATAAATATTACTTAGAATATCAGATTTATCCAAAAGTTTTGTTGGTAATAGGAGAAGAAAAACTGATTAGTGGCAGCAAAAAAAATTTAAGGACTCACTTCACAATAAACTTTTTCTGTTGTGTGTTTACTCACCAAATATATCCTTCCTTAAACTCAGTGAATTTGTGTCGGACCATAAAGGTTGCTAGAGCATCTGCTACCTGTGGAACCATGAACAAATAATGTTAGTCTGGGTTAAATCAAACTAAATAGATTAACTGATACATAAGCAGAATTTAGTTTATTAATTATTAAACAGGTAATCTCTTACTTTCTCAGGTACGTCTTCATGAACCGCATGACCACACTGAGGAAGAACCTGCATCTGAAACTTCCCTGTAAAATGTCAAGTTTTTATTTAGTGAAATTCAGCCAAATATGGAAACTATAACAACCTAACTCCCACATCTCCTTTTACCTTGCATCTGTCCAATTGTAAGGTCTTTGTCAAGCCGATCAACTCCTGCAATCAAAGATTTCTTAAATTCAAGGTTATACGATTTAGAAAACTACCCTAAAAGTAAAGGAATAAAGCTAAATAACAGTGAATGTAGAACAAACCTGCGAGAAGAAGCAGTTTTGGCACAGAACAGCTGAGGAAAAGGGCCGAAAGACCTCTGAACCAACCATCCCAATATTTCTCCGTCTTTGACAGATCAACTCTCCAGGTGTAGAAGCTTTCCTTTTTCACCTAAGACAAAAAAAAAAAAAAACATACATTTTTATTCCTTTTTCCAAAACAGAGAAAAATATTGCAGTGAGAAGACTGAACCTCTTGGTCGTCCTCCTTCATTCGTTTTTTGTTGGATTCTTCTACTCCTTCGTCCTCCTCCTCTTCCTCTATAATCCCCTCACCTATGCTATTAGAAACACTTGGATTGCTGGCAGACTCTTCACATCTGTGTGAGTAAGGACAGAGTGAAGTGTAAATAAAACAAAACACTTATTAAATACTCAATATGGTGAGAAAACGGTTTATACTTCTTCACTTGGCCTCCCATGGAAACTCGAGCGGATTCGACGTTTCTAATCTGGCCACTCTTCACACTAATAACAGAAGAACGACTTTAGGGAACTTATCTGTAAAGGTCTTTCTCATTAAAGCAGTGGTAACCATCAGCTTTTCCACCAACAAGGAAAACGGTCCACCTTTCTGATGGTGTCTAGGTCTTTGCATTTCCACTTCTAAACCTTTTTTATTCATCTTTAAACATGAAACTTACCTAATAAAAAATATTTTCTAGCTCAGTCTAGCTTAGCCAATAGTAGCTAGTCAGGTTGATATGGGTAAACACATTTTTATAACCACATCTTGTGGTACTATCGCCATAAGGGTGGAGTAATTATAAAACAAATTCTGCTCTTAAAACACATAGCAATTTAAAAAATTGGTTCTTTATGAAACCCGTTACAGCAAGAATGCATTTTCTAGTCTCTGGCATAAAAGCTTTGAGATGTTTGATGTAAAAACATCTTGATGAAACAAAGATTTCTTCATTTTCAAAAGTTTGTCTGTGGATTTATTGGTAAATGTTGGGTCTTAGTCAAGCTGCAGAATTCAGTTTTGCTTCAGAACCAATGGTCCTTCATCACATTCTGATAAACTGTGTTTACAGTTACCATTCGTTTGTTTCCCTGTAATAGTGTATTTATGTTTATGCCAATCATGTCCTCTGAGTAGGAAATGCTGAACATCTTCGTACCTGGAAGTTATTGACTTATATGTGAAAAACTAAAACAGAGGAGATTATTAAACTCAGCAGTTTAAGCTGTCATGGTTTACCTCCACTCTATGGCATTTTCCAGAGACTTAAATGTTTTTGGTCGACTTCTGAGAAAATTCTGCATACTGTTCAAAGCATCCATAGCCGTCCCTTAATTAAAAAAAACAAAAAAGAATATTATAATTTTTTACTGTATTTACAATCTCGCTTATCAGGGTATATAATATAAAGACTTCATATGCCAAACTATGAGGGGTCAAGTGATTAAAAGACACAGCAAACCTTCTACGACGTCGATGACGCAGAGTCCCAGCAGCGATGGCACATGATTAGCACTGGCAGTGTGAACACCAATAGCTCCACCCATACTGTGTCCGATCATCATGATTGGAGGGGGGTTTTCGCCATACAGCGCCTCTACAACTTTACCAACATCCCTTGAAAAAAATTTAAAAAAATAAAAATAAAAATATGAAACTAAAAATTAGAATAATAAAAACACAGGTGTTAAGGCAAATTATATAATGAAAAATGTAAAGAAATCAAGCAGTAAAACATACAAAATTGCTTAACTCCATTTCTACTTTTGGGTAGAAATGGAGTTAAGAGTTTAAGTATCACTATCTGTATGGTCTGTGCAGTTTTCTGTAAAAAACTCAATATACACTGTCTTTATCTACTTATGATTAATGGCTGTAACCGTACATCTGCTCGCTTTCTCAGTGGTTTTGTGTACCTCCTAAAGAAAATGCTTACTTTGCCATGGTGTCGGCAGAGAGATCATCTGGGTTTCTAACTTTGGTGTCTCCTGCAAAGAGTGACAGAAACGGGGTGTGCATTGGTAAGACTATTAATAACTCACAAGGCAGAAACTTTAAAAAAATAAAATAAAACCTCAAAAAGGGAACAGGAACTGAATGCTCAATATATAATTTTCCCATTTTTTAAAATCAAAACATGAAATCCCTTAACAGGAAGAAATAATTGAACCTCTTAAGAAGAAACAGTTCACACAGACATGTTTTTGTAGCAGCTTAGATAATGAGGTACTACTGCAGAACATTGCAAGTTATTGCAGATGTTAATGTGATCAAAACAAAACTTTAGCCTTGATTATTAAATCTGCAAGTACAAAAATATCCTTAAAATAAGGTTGGTTAGTTTAAAAGAGCAACTTTGGTACTAGTAAAAGCTGGAATATAATTTCTTACACAGAATATGTGTTAATTTTTAGACATATGAATAAGTTAGGAATTAAAGCCTGGAAATTATAAGCTAAAAAAAAAATACTGTTTATTTTAGACACTTTCAAAGAAATGACAAAATTCTAAACCGATATTTCCGTTAATCAATTCCTCTACCATGACCTCGAAGGTCCATAGCCACCACCCGGCAGTTGATCCTGCTGCAGATCACAGCCTGTAAATATAAAGATAAATAATTATTTCTAACCATGCTGGTCTGTGTTTAAATGGTCCGTCGCGAATGGCAACGGTGATAATCAGACTCACGGTAAACACGGCCCAGGTCAGCGCAGAGTGGCCTCCTCCATGGAGCAGTAGCAGCACAGGACCGCTGGCGCCGCTGCAGTAGACTCTGAAAATGTTCTGGGGGGGGTCAAGGAAACCAAAAGCAAGACTGTGCAGGTAATACATTTTTACAACTTGAGTAAAGCGAAGGGAAACAAAACATATTCTCTCAGAGCCAAAAAGTAAAAACTAAATTATAACAGTCATCATTCAGCACTAAAGTAAAAGTGAAAACTGAATTAATTCCTTTTCCAGAACAGGCCCTGAAACTGTCAGTAGGCGATACATTTCTTGGGAAGACTGTTGACTTTATGGATGTCCAAAAGGCAGCTATTGCTACAGAAGCTGGTCCTTTATAGAGACCTATATCCAAGCGCATTCATAGAAAGGTAATACAATTTGGGGGGAGCAGACCACAGACCCAGACTGTAGCTGGAGTCAGAGCATAAAGAGCCACACCACAGATAAATCCTATATGTGCCATATTCAGGGACAATATACCCATCCATAAATTAGCATTTGGGGCTTTTTCGTCATTTGAGTACAAATCATTCCAAATGGATATAAAACAATCTTCCATTCTTTGTATTACCATCTACAAACCTCAGAGGAACTGCTTTATTGATGATTTTACTGAACTACTTTCAATTGTATGCACTAATTTTGACTGTTTGGTCATAACAGGGGACCTGAATTTGCACATGGATGCAGCCCAAAGTAAACAATTTAAAGAACTCACTGCTGTCCTTGAGATGCTTAGTCTAACTCAGCATGTGAACAAGCCTACACACAACAGAGGACACACTCTAGATGTGCTTATCTCAAAGGGTGTTATTTTAAATGTGGGTGTTGTGGATGTCGCTTTGTCTGATCATTTTTGTGTTTTCTTTGACCTTTATGTTACACCCAAGCCAACAGCTGGCCCTGCAGTTAATCAAGGAAGACTTATTGATGACAACACAGGGATTCAGTTTTTGAAAATGATTAGGTTTGAAAATGCTCCGTGTTCTAATGTTGATATGTTAAACTCTTACACATCAAGCGTCTTGAAGGTTATCAATGACATTGCTCCTGTCAAGGTTAAAATGGTTAAAAGTACACAAAAGGCATCATGGAGAAAAGAGGTCTCGGTCAGGGCACAGAAAAGGGAGTGCCGGAGAGCCGAAAGGAAATGGCGTGAGTCACAGCTCCAGGTTAATTTTGAAATCTACAAAGAAAAGTTGTGTGTTCAACCAGACTTTGCGTAGAAACAGAGAGAGCTATTTGTCAGAAATCATCAGAAACTGCAGAAACAACTCTCGTGTCCTGTTTGCTACAGTGAGCAGATTAACAAACTTTCTAGTCTGATTTCTACATCCAAATGTCAGGAGTTTGCAGCATTCTTTAATGACAAAGTTCAAGGCATTAAAAATGCAATTGTTTCCATAACAAACATAGCTCCTCTACCCCCAGTTAGACATATGGAGCTGACACAGTTCACAACTGTCTGCGATACAACAGTTGAACAGATCATCTGCAGCCTGTGTCCATCTACTTGCTGTCTGGATGAGTTACCAACTAGATTCCTAAAGTCTGTGCTGAGCAGTTTTCTGCCTCAACTCACTCAATTAGTCAACATCTCACTTCAGACTGGAATATTCCCAAAGGCCTTGAAAACTGCTTCCATTAAGCCTCTCCTAAAGAAGAGCAGTCTGGATGCCACAATACTGAACAACCACCGGCCCATATCAAACCTGCCATTCTTAAGAAAAGTGCTGGAAAAAGTTGTATACCAACAGCTGAGTGACTTTCTCCTGTCTAAAAATGTGTTTGATGCTTTCCACTCAGGCTTTAGGCACCAGCACATCACTGAGACAGCTCTGATCAAGGTGACAAACGACATCCGCCTAAACTCTGATGCAGGCAAAGTCTCTGTTTTAGTTCTGCTGGACCTGACCGCCGCCTTTGATACAGTTGAACATTTGATTTTATTACAGAGGTTAAAAGACTGGGTGGGATGCACTGGTATGGCTCGCAACTGGTTCAAGTTCTACCTTGAGGACAGATGTTACTTTGTTCAAATTGGGAACTGGGTCTCCGATCGAGGGGTGTGACCTGTGGGGTTCCCCAGGGGTCGATCCAGGGATCCCTTTTATTCAATCTGTAGATGCTTCCATTGGGCCAGCTAATATGCAGCCATGATGTGTCCTACCACAACTATGCTGATGACACTCAGAGCTACGCGTCGCTGACAGCAAGAGAACATGGGCCCGTTGTTTTATTGTTTCTATGTATTGAACAGATCAGTCTGTGGATGCAGAACAACTTCCTTCAGCTAAACTCAGAGAAAACTGAAATGTTTGTCTGTGGCCCACAGAAACAAAGAAAAGGTGTCATTAGTTACTTTCAGACGCTCTCTCTGCAACCTAAACATCAGGTCAAAAATCTCGGGGTAATACCGGATTCTGACCTGAAGTTCAACAGCCACAGTAAATCAGTAACATCAGCAGCCTTTTACCATCTTAAAAACATTGCCAGAATCAGTGCAATAGTCTCTAAACCAGACCTAAAAAAACTTATCCATGCTTTTATGTCTAGAAGGTTAGACTACTGTAACAGCCTGCTCACTGGGCTTCCTAACGGGCCTTAAGACAGCTTCAGAACATCCAGAATGCTGCTGCTCGAGTTCTGACCAGAACCAGGAAATATGACCACATTAGTCCAGTGCTAAAGTCTCTGCACTGGCTTCCTGTCACTCAAAGAATAGATTTTAAAACAGCCTTGCTTGTGTACAAATCTCTTCATGGTTTAGCCCCAAAGTACATATCTGACATGTTAGAGCCATATGAACCAGCCAGGACTCTGAGAACCTCAGGTAGTGGCCTCCTGCTGATGCCCAGAGTCAGGACCAAACAAAATGAGGCTTCATTCCAGTTTTATGCTCCAAAAATCTGGAAGTCTTCCTGAAGAAGTTAAACAGGTTTCAACTCTCCTGTTGTTTAAATCCAGGCTGAAAACAGCGTTATTTAACTGTGCATATAGGAACTGAGAGTATTATTACTATTATTTTATTTCTTTTAAATTCAAAGTTGATTTTATTGTTTCATTTTCTGATCTTTTCTCCTATGTAAAGCACTTTGAATTCTCTTGTACACAAAAATGTGCTATAAGAATAAACTTGCCTTCCCTTACTCAATGGCTACAAGAATCTTACCGACTAAAGCTTAGTAGTACAAAGCCCTCTGGTTAGATGAAGTTCCAGTTTAAATTAAAATCAAGGAGAAAAAATGTGAAGAACAATGAAGAGTCACAAAATCCATATTGGTTGAAAACCAGTCATGTTTTAACAAAGAGAAATGTTTATAGATAAACTTCAGGCTGGTGCAAAAATAACATTTTCTTTTTGTTAAACTACTGCGATGGGTTCATCATACCGTGAGATTATCCATGAAAGCATTTTATTGTGACAAAAAAGCGAGAAAATCTTTGATAGAGAGCTTCAACAGATGAACTGTGATCCTTCAGAGTGACAGCTTCACTAAGAGGTAATTTAGCACGCTCACTGCCAACAACAAACGGAGACCAGGAAATAAAGAAATGATAAAGAAAAAGGATTTATTGGGAAAATCGTCTTGTGAGGCTGCTTTTTGTTTGACAGATGTCCCCCTTCCAGCTTTCAGCACTTCCACAGCTGTCTGTGGAACTTTTAAAAACATTTAAGAAAAAGTAAAGCATCCAAGCTTACTGAACTCCTACTTGGTACTGTGACGGGATGCCACCATGCAATACGTTGATTTATGAAATATCCTCTATACTCAGATTGCTTTTAGTGGTACAATAATAAACGGTAAGCAATTGAGAACAGCAGAAACTCAGCATGCTGTGTCAGGCAAAGTGAAGAATTCAGCTTCTTCAAGCTGAGTGAACAACTACGGTTCTATAAACTTTCTGTTGCCTTCAAATCAGCTCAAGAACAGTGCCAAGATGGCTGAAGTTTCCACGACAGAGCCGTTGAATTCAAACTTTATATACGAGCAACATAAAGTGGCAAATAATCTGTGTAGGTAAATCGTGTTTCTCTGTTTGGCCATCCAAAGGATAAATCAGGGTTTATAAAAGGATATATCTTTGCCATTTTCATTTTCCACCTCAACGTCTTCAATGGTTTCAAAGTACTGACTCCAGAGCAAGGGGCCGAAGTCTCTCTTCCGCCCAGGTCTGTGTGAAAACAGAAAATAAAGACATTTTAATAACAAACCCATTTGGACTACCATCATAGTGCAGAAAATAATAGATCACTGGCAGAAGAACACAGTATCAACATAAAGCGCCTAACATAAGACAAAAAAACAAAACACAAGGGGGGCAAAGAATCCGGATACAAAATGTGAAAGAAATGTTCTAAACAAAAAGTCAGAAAACTACAATAAACAAACACCAAAATGTAAATAAATATATAGTCAACAGAGTTTATGTTGGTTCCAACACAGGATGTGTTGTGTTGATGATGAGGACTCATAAGTAGATATAAAAATCCTAAAGAGTGCATATTCAAAGGTTCAAAACTGATAACCAACAATTAATAGAATTAAAACAAATAAGTAATTAAAACAGAAACAAACCATGATCTAAAAGTACTCAAACAAAATGTAACAAGAATGTGTTCAGACAAAATAAACATGTAAACAAGTATATAAACTAATTAAAGCACAGGGAAAAAAAACACACTAGGATCACGTCGAAACTGAAACTGAAATGAAAATAAAAATTATAGACTGTGCCAGTAGAGTTTTTTTCCACTAGTATTGCCTATAATCTGTTCATCTACAGTAAATAAAAAATTAATAGATGGGTCCAAATGTCAATTTGGGAATATATATATAGACTATAAAGCCAACAAAACAGCTCACAGCTCAGGTACAAAGGTAAACACAAGGAACTGTAAAACATGCACCAGCTGACTGTCTCTGTGATTACCCTGCATCTTCTAGCAAACACAGATATGGCCTGTTTGTTTTTTAACTGTCAACCTAAAAGTAACAATAAAAATGTTACTCAAAATTTAGTTTAATTGGATAGATGGATGGGTAAAAAGCTTACTTGAAGAAAAGACTGGTGGTTAAATTAAGAAATGAGTGAATGGATTATAGCCAAAGACAAATACATGTTGGATGGATCTAGAAAAATATGTATTAAAGGATTAATGGACACCCAGACTATTGAGTGAATAGATGAATGCATGAATGAATGAATTCATGTGGAAAGAATTAGGCTAATAAAAATAAAGATGGAGGAATGAACAGATCATACAGACACATGAACACATATGTCAGATGGATTCTACTTGCAGATCACATAAAAATGATAGCCTGGCAATGAACACGTGTGTTATATGAACAACAAACTAATCAACTATGGAACTGTGGAGGCGTGTAGGCTGAGGAAGATGCATGTAGGCTAGAGAGGAGTCAGCCACACACACATATAAACCCTGACGCAGGTCTTTAAAATCCTGTGTAAGGTATATTAGCTTGTGAACACACATAACAAGACGTTTCACTACAAACCGGAGCAGCGGCTAACTTAGCGCGGCTAACGCTTTCGCCTGGGTCCAGCCAGCTTTGGGCTTCAGAGACCCAACCCAGCTGGTTCAGTAGCGCGTAAATTCAACCAGGAAATATAAACAGCCGGAAACCCCGTGTGAGCAGCCAGCTGACTCACCCCATTTTCATTTTGGACCCGGACTGAAAGCCACCTGCCATGGGGGGTCTGGATGCTAGCAGGTTCAGATGCAGCTGCTTCTCCATGCTAGCAGGAAGAGATGTTCTCGGTCAGGAAGTGTTTCTGCTGGACTCCCTTTTCTTTGGCCGCATAAGATTGTTCTGCGACAGAAGCGCCGGCTTTAAGGACACATCACCCGAGATACGGTGTTCAATTAGCCAACAGCCTTTTCCCTCCGAGTGCGTCTTCTTCTTCCTTGTTTCTTCCCCCCATAAGTTGGTGAGCCCTTGTAGGCTTTGCCGCCCCATACTGGTTATAAATATATATATAAAACCATCTCACGATCACCAGTGCCTGTGTTTTTGTTTTGCAATGTTTTCTACCGTTTAACAAAGTCACAAGAAAACGACACTGTAAAAATAAAACTATAAACGCATCATGTTTATTCAATTTAATAAATACAATAAAAAACACTGAAAAAATAAAATATAAGAATAAAAATATAAAAATAAAAAACACTGAATCCTAATGGGAAATACTGAATAAAATAAATAAAATTAACAATTGACAAGACATAACGCCTTTATTACCCCCACAGGATAAGTACAGAAGTTGAAAAAATATGTATAAAAAAAAAAAACTGTATATACAAATAACAAAACTGGGACAATACAAACATTTCTTTTCTGAGAAATGATCTCTACCCCCCGATTAGATAGAAGTACATATATATACTGCACTGTAGTTTTTAAGTTCAAACTAGTGTTAACAGGAATTCTTACTAGGCTTTATTGTACAGTCTAATTGCGTTCAAAGGTCATTTGCAGGCTTGACATACAAAATCTAAAAAGATTTTAGGTGACATACTTTGTTAATTTGGTTTTATATGTGTGTGGCCTACATAGATCTGGTAGCTTCTTTTCGCGTGGCAATGAACGACAAGGAGCTGAAGGAGCATCAGTTGTGTTTAATTCTCCATCTGCATTTCACATAATGCCCATCGAGGTAAGGTCAGTCTTTGGCATAAACAAGCTCCTCGACAGTGATCCTCATGGCTCTGAGGATTACCTGTAATACAGTAACCACAACAAATTATTTAAAATCACAGTGATCGTATAGTGGATTTTGTTTACAGTAAAGGAACAACCAGTGAGGGTCCTTTTCCCCCAAAAAATAAGGTAATTACTTAAAATGCTCTGGAAAAAAATAAAATAAAATGCTGCCATTTTATTTACTGGATGCCATTTTTATATTCTAGTTTATATAAACCTGCATCTTGGAACAATGCAGAAACATAAATGAACCGCATCTTTATGTAAAACTGTTAATATAAAACTCAGACTTATGTGAACCATCTGCTACCACAGATTTGGTAAAACATACCTGCATTTCACATAATGGGCATCGAGGTAAGGTCAGTCTCTGGAAACATACGGAAAAACGGTGCAAACCCAGTCGTTTCATGCTCAGTACAATTGTAGCAGAAGGTTAGCATTCTGAGCATCTGAGGCCATCTTGCCTTGGACTGGGGAGGAAATGCTCGTATCATGTTTCCTAAGGTTCTATTATAACGTTCAACAAAGCCATTTCCCATCGGATGGTATGGCGTAGTGTGAGATTTTTGTATTCCAGCCATTTCCAGAAGTTCTTTGATGAGAAGACTTTCAAAATTTGCTCCTTTATCTGAATGAATGCGTTTAGGAAAGCCATATATACAAAAGCAATCATCCCACAGACGAAAAGCAACTTGTTTGGCTGACTGATTTTTGCATGGAAACGCATGTGCCATCTTGGAAACGTGGTCTGTTACAACAAGGACATCCACACAACACTTATCTGAGAGCTGTCAAAAAATCAATACAGACCAGTTCCATCGGCTCAGAGGTGTGAATACTTTCAAGGGGAGCTCTGTCATTAGGTTCTGGAGTCTTACCAACTACACATCGAAAACAGCAGTTCACATGGTTAATGATGTCACGTTCCATCCCAATCCAAAAGAATCTCTGTCTGGCGAGAGACAGCATCCGCTCCTGGCCCTGATGACCAGCTGAATCATGCAGCCCTAGGAGAACTTTGGCTTTTAAAGATTCAGGGACAATAAACTGTTGAGTTGTCATGTTAATTTGTTTGTATTTCTCAACTCTGTACATCAGGCCATCTTTAATGACAAGCTTAGGCCAATGTCTCAGCAGGTTTAAAACACCAGGTGACTCACTTGCACGTTCATGTCTGGTGGGTCTCCTGTTATGCTGCATGTAATAGAAAAGTCTCCCCAACACACCATCCTGACCTTGTAAATTAACAAGTTCACTCTTTGGAATCAAGGCAGATTAATCAATGTCACTGAGTTGCAAGCAGTTGGATCAGTGGCTCTCATCTGACTGAAACCTTCAGACTAATGTGCCTCAAGAATAGTTGACACATCTTGTGACATCAATGATGTCCAGGGAGTTGATAAGGGCACCTTGGCATTGTCAACCGTTCACTCAACAACCATCTGACAGTTGTTCGTACGACGAAATGCATCCTGGACCGTTTTGTGAAGTGCAGTATATGGTTCAGTTACAATGCGATGGCTCATTCACGACTGAACAATGGTTCTCTACTCAAAGTATCAGCAAGAACAATTTTGCTACCAGGAATATAGTTCAGATTGAAACTATAGGCAGCGAGCCTGGAAACCCACCGTTGTTCACACGCATCTAACCTTGGCTTGGTTAGTATGTATGTTAATGGGTTGTCTGTCCAGACTGTGAAATGACGCCCTTTTAGCCAGTGGCTAAACTTGTCACATATTGCCCATTTAAGCGCAAGAAATTCCAAGCGATGTGCTGGATAGTTTAGCTGCGAGGGTGAGAGTCCTACTTGCAAAAGCCCCTGGTCTAGCCACCCTTACATCAGGAGGAAGCTGTGACAAAACAGCTCCAATACCATCAAAAGAGGTATCAACCGCAAGGATGAACGGAGCATTAAAATCCGGATGAGCCAAGGTAACACTACTTATCAATTCATTTTTCGAAGTTTTAAATACTTCCTTGCACTCATCAGTCCAGTCAGATGGGGGACAGTTTAACCAGACCCTTTTTGAATTTGGGTTTGTTGCCTCGTCCTTTTTTGTTCGTCGTCCCAGGCTCCGCTACAAGGCTATAGAGTGGTTTAGTTTTGACAGAGCACTTACCAATAAAGTGATGATAATAAAGGACCATCCCAAGAAAGGATCTAATTATTCCTGCCACATGTTGTCTCACCATCAGACTCCATAAGATCAGTTTCCTGTACCTCACTGATAGCCTGAACTTTACTAGTATCAGTGCTTACACCGTCCTCACTTATCACATGACTCAAAAATTGCACCGACCTACGAAGGAAATGACACTTTTTTGCAGACAGTTTTAAGTTATTTGCAGCCAGACGAGAGAAAACCATCTAGAGCAGATCAAGCGCAACCTGTTCAGATGGGGCAAAGACCATCAGGTCATCCAAATAACTTAGCAAGCTATATAAAGTCTGGTCCCCAAAGATAGACATCATCATCGGCATGAAAGTTGCGGTGCTGTCGGTCAAGCCTTGAGGCATCCTATTGTACTCATGCAGGCCAAATGGAGACAAAAAGGCAGTAAACCTTTTGTCATCCTAACATTATAGAACCCTGAAGTCGGGTCCATAGTGTAAAAGAATACATTCCCACCAAGTGCAGTGAGGGCATCTGTTTTTTGAGGGAATGGATGGAGTCCAATGTCACTCAGAATATGAGACATCTGCTCTTTAGTTACTGGTGTCCTTACAGGGTCTTTGGTGTACTGTGTGTTTGACAGGATGCACTCAGGTTTGGTGAAGTCATGTACAGAAACACAAGTGAACACATCAGCAACTCTTGAATTTCTTCTCAGAGGGAGAGGTTTTTCAGTTGGATTTACTATCTTGACAGGAACGCACCCATCACCATACAGTGACGCCACAACTTCCCCCACTAGAATTTGTCTGTGTCTGCACTTGGACTGCGTTGGTTCAATGATGACTGAACATCCAAGTAAAGAAACATCAGATGTAGGCAGTTTGGCCCAAACTAAATGTTCAGTTAGGGGCTGGAGAGTAACAGACCTTTTGAGTTTGGCTGTGCCCCCTTTGTTGGGTTTCATGCCTGGGTCACAAGACATTGAGTCTGACAGGAGAGGCATTAAACAGGGCAAATTGTCTTTGTGAATGCTTCTCTGAACAGTCAGTTGTCTCACCAAAAGAGATTTTCATCTGTGAAATCAGCCATCTAATAGCATTACTGCCCAATATCATTTCAGCAGTTTGGCCCGGAACCACTAAAACAGGGATTATGACATTGAAGACAAAAACTGTTTGATTTAGCTTATACAATGCAGGTGTGACGACATGACCTCCACATCCAACAATAACAAAATCAGCAGCTGGTTTCTTATCCAGGTTTGTGAGACAGCTTAAAAGTTTTGCTTCAGCCTTCTCACTTATGGTGCATGCCACTGATCCACTATCAACCAGGGCTTTCAGAAAACGTTTGCTTCCAAAAGTCACATCTGTGTAGAACAAGCTGTCAGTCTTAGAACGTCTCTGAGAGGATTGCACAATCAGTGTCTTTTGTGGTGGAACTTTGCTGCTGTAATTATTGTACAGTGTCTCACAGTCATCATCAGAAGAATTCATGTTGGGAGTGTCACTAAGACGATATTTGCGGTCCACCTCTGCCTGGTTCATACTGATCCTGCTTTCTTTCTGAGCAGACTGCAGTCCCTTTTCCATATGATACTCATCCAACACCTCCTGAACATCTTGTGCCGACCGTTTTTCTATGGTCTTGGATCTGAAGGTGAGAGCTAAATCTTTACATGGACAGTTTCTGATGAACATGCGAGTAACTTCAATACTTGGATTGTCAAAGGTCTTACCCTGTTCACTAAGATGGCTTTCAGCAACATCAGCTGCTCCATTCAGTCTTAGCCAATATTCGAATGGATCCTCATCCTCTTTTGGCCGGGTGGAGTAAAAATCAGCAAGTGGCACGGGGGAGCACTGATCAGACCCAAAATGTTTTCGCAGAAGCGAATAGATAGCTTGTGGATTGTGCTGAACATCAATTCCATAGCTGCTTATTCCACACCTCACAACATCCCTTGCTCTGCCTCTAAGATCGATGAGGATCTCCTCAGCCTGGTGTTCTTGCTGTACACCATTCTTTTTTATATAATTTCTCATTGACTCCTCCCATTAATCAACCGTAACTGTATCAGAATTCTCCCTTTTAAAAATAGGTGGTTCCCTCACCTGACTTCTGGAGACAAGGTGGACCTGAGAAAGATCTAATGAGTTGCATGGGACGGGATGGCTCTCATTTTGAGTTTTTTTTAATCCCAGTTCCACTTGGGTTGCTTGAGTTCAGGTGTGCCATAACACTATCAGCAAGCTGTTGCCCTATTTGTTGGACAATAGTGCTCATCTTATCAACTAGCCCAGCATTATTAACATAAGAATCTGGGATAGATGTGCTACAACACTGAAAAGGTGGAATATTAGGACAGGTCTGACTACTGGGTGTAACAGCTTCCCCAGTCACAAATGAATCATTTACAGAATTTACATCAAGTAATGCCCCACTCAATGCTTCGTCACCCAGTGAAAATGGAACAGGCGTGTTAAAGAACCCTCTCCCTCTACCCATTCTGTGTGGAGTAACGTTTGGTTGTCCAAATTTACTGAAACTAATTTTTATAAGATTCCAGGAGCACTCAAACGAAATATCCTTTCACAAGGATTTTTAAACACACCAAATGTGCTATTTAGACTACTGCTGAAAACCCAGATGGCACTATGGAGCTCCAGCGACGTGAGGATCAGAAGTCACCAGCCCAGTCTGGTGTAGTTCTGGACGAGTCACGCCACCAATGTGGCCTACGTAGATCTGGTGTCTTCTTTTCGCGTGGCAATGAACGACAAGGAGCTGAAGCTGGCAACAGTTGTCTTTAATTCTCCATGTGCATTTCACATAATGCGCATCGAGGTTAGGTCAGTCTCTGGCATAAACAAGCTCCTGCAAGGAGGAGCCATGGTGTTACCGCGAGGGAAATTCCCGCCACACTTTCTCACAAACTAAAGATTCTTAAACACGACAAAAACTATATAATAGCAGAACTAGCGTGGCTTGATTAAACATATTTCAATAATATGCAAAAACGAAAACCATAAAAATATTCTATAAATAATATTTCTCTAAAACATAGCAGAGACACATTTCCTCGACAGTGATCCTCATGGCTCTGAGGATTACCCATAATACCCCACTATTTCTAGGGCGAATGAAATACACCTTTTTACCAGCAGATGGTGCATTTTAGCAGGATTTAACCCGAACCATTCCAACTATGTTGCATATGTTTATGTAAATTGTAACTATTTAAGCTTTAAAACGTAAACCATACATACTTTGTCCTTTACTTGCTCAGATGAGTTGCTATAGTTTTATTAATATAAAGTTTAGTATCAGATAAAAAGTAAAATAGATGTTTCATGTTTTCTTTGATCCTATTCATCCATCCTCAACTGGTTTCCCTCGACTACATTCAACATTTAATGTGAAATCACTAGATGGTGAGGGCAAATGCCTTCAAACACAGAAAACTTTGCAGAACATACATCCATAATACATTTACAGATTTTGGAATGTCAGGGAGGATTTAGTGTGAAAAACAACACAAATAAGCGATATCCTTTTTCATCCATTTTAATCTGACAAAAATGAAATCCAGCCCAATCAGAAGAATTAAACATAGATTCTACCTGTGTGTAATTTAATCCCAGCATGAATTTAGTACCGAACAAAACATGTGTGAACAACTATAATTAAAAATGGTTTAGACAGGTCAGGTTACAGCTGCAAACCTCTCCAAACATGCTTTACCTGAACACAAAAGCTGGGTAAGTAGGGCTTTTATTTGTGACGCAACCAGGAGACACTTCAAATCTGTTTTTTTATAGAAAGCTCTTATCGAAGGAACATAATGCGAAATTCCAGCTGTGGTTTAAAAACAATGCAGGTGGCAAAACGAAGATGTGGAAAATGTTTTTGACTGATTCAGCCCAAAATTTAATTTTGTGTTATTCATTCAAATTTCTATTCAAACCAAAGGGGATTATTTTAAAATTTTGTTTTGGATATGGAATACAATAAAGGGAAATTCAAGACAAAAACCTTTTCAGATGTTCCCAGAGATACATGAGCTTTAGGTTCACCTTACAAGAATATTGTAACCTAAAACGCAAATCTAGATCTACAAAAAAAAAAAAACAAGACAAAATGGCCTAATCAAAGTTCAGATCTAAATCAAAACAGCCTAAAAGGGTTCTTCACTGATCAAGTTAATCTAATCTAAGCGTTAGCTTTTTTGCAAGTAGAAGTGGGCAAATATTTTAGCCTCTGTGTGCAAGTGTGGTAGAAACCGCCCCAAAAGACCTGCATCTGTACTATTGTTATGTTAATGTTTATTTGTAAACTAAAATATTTTTAAAACATTCATTCATATTGTTCATATTGTTGGTCTAATATTGAACACAAGGCGACGGTATAAAACACCCTCTTAAACAAACGGCTTTTAGCCTTACACAAAATATTTTGCATTCACAGTCATTCCTATTCCTACGGAAGAAGAATAGGGCCACAGAAATAAAAGTATATAACTTTGTTTTTAATCTCACAGTTCTGACACTACAGTCAGATTTCTATTGGCTCTAATCTTGTTCCCTATATTTTAACCCATAAAACTCATATTGCAATGTCTTTCATGACTGTGACAGAGATTTAAGGGATCTAAAACTTCATATATTTCACTGATATTAAACTTCACATCATATGGGCTCACGAGGACTTATTATGGTGAGATTATGTAGGAAAACTGGCCTGCATAAATCTGAGAAGAATCTGTCATGAAAAGCAAACACTATGAAAAACCTAAATTGATTTACATAAAAAAAAGATTGTGGTATGTTCTTTACAGAAAACTGCATATGTGTTGCTAATTAACAACATTTTCTAGTTCAGTGTTTAGGCAAAACTTTCAAACCCCATCTAAAATTTCTTGTCTATCTTAAAAACAATAAAAGGATTAGCAGAGAGGTGCACTGTAAAAAACAGAGATCTTTTACAGTCAGTCAAAACACATTTCTGGTCCCTTGAAGGTTCACTATTACTATGTGAAAATGTACTATTTCAGAAAAAAGACTTTGTTTTTACGTTTTCATACAGGGTTTAGCCATAAGTTTGCCACAGTTTAAAGGAATTATGTGGAAGACGACTTCGGCTTAACATTGTCCTGACAAAAATATTTTTGATTATTACAAGAATTTATTTATTTTATTTCAAGCTGACAATAACACGTCAAAGCCCAAGGAAAGTCAAGATAGGTTGAGCAGGGGAAGGTTAAGGGTTACATAATAGAACAAGCCCATAGTAAACAAGTTTTGAACCATATCCTCTTATCAGATCACTGGAAGGAAAAGCAAACTAACCCAGATTGGTACTGTTGCTTGTGGGCTTTTTACATCCAAAGAGTTCCTTGAAAATATTGCAGTGGTTCCAGAAATCCGTGACAAGAACACGGACAAAAAACGCTTACAGAGATCACATTGGTCCTTTTGTGGCCTGTCCTTGTTTGCTCCCAGTAAGGTTTGGAATGGAATTTGAACACCTGCTTGTTGCGTACATGGGCCCCCATTGACCAGCCACCCCCTCTTATAAAAGGCTCAATTTACTCAAAGCGCGGGCAGAACCCTGGTGTGAAAGTCTTAGGGCTGAGTAATTTTACAAACATTATAACTTCGTAGAGAATGAAAGCTGCCACACAGCATACCCGAACAATAATGATTAACTTCAAAAAGACATGATACAAGCTTGTATTAAAGTAAAAAAAGTAAAAACAAAGGATCAAATTGTTTTAATTTTTGTGATAGATTGTTGACTGTAGGTTACACAAACTCTTTAATGAAATGGCCATGTAGAAATAATAAGGAATTATATTTGTCCTGCGGTAGGGAAAAATGTTGGCGAGCATCCATCCGTCCGTCCGTCCTCCATCCATCCATCCATCCATCCATCCATCCATCCATCCATCCATCCATCCATCCATCCATCCATCCATCCATCCATCCATCCATCCATCCATCCATCCATCCATCCATCCATCCATCCATCCATCCATCCATCCATCCA